>WYDI02030731.1:0-28712 GCA_009867235.2 Psittacus erithacus
TTCCCTTCCCTTCCCTTTCCTTTCCTTTCCTTTCCTTTCCTTTTCCTTTTTCCTTTCCCTTTTTCTTTTTCTTTTTCTATTTTCAGGGATGGCTATGACATTTCAGCCTGGCACAACATGAGATACTTTTTACTGTCATGCACAGAAATTACTTTGACTTGTGGCTCAAAATGTTTTTTTTAGCTTGACTTTCAATTGCGTAGGAAAGGATGGGAAATTTCTTGCAAGTTAGTAAGATTTCTTTTTGGAAGTGGGAGGTTATTTCAGATTGCTTAAATTCCATTTAAGCCTTTCTGTGTAATCACTGGAGAGAAAGACCTGCTGTAGGCATAAGGCTTATGACTTTAAGATCTTACTATGGCTGTGAACAGAGAAGTTTGTCACTGAGGTATGCAAGCATCTTTTTATTATGCTGTTTTTCTCTTGCTTCTATACCTTCTTTTTTTAAGGTGGATTGTTTTGCCTTGTAATAGGTGGGGTGAATTGGTGATATTGGCCAGGTGGTATCTGTTCAATTTTATTCCTTCAGCTTGTTTTCTCCATTGCAATAAAGCTGGGTGGAGTGTTGCTAAGGGTGAAGTAAACAATCACCATATTGACATTTGCGTGTGAAGCAGCAGTTGTGTTCCTATTAATTTGCATGTCCTTAACATAATGGGGCATAACACAGGCAGACTGACAAAATTGCTGTATCTGTTACTGCTTTTACTATTAATTTCCCAGGTGTAACATACTCGTCCCAAACTCTTCTTGACTTGATAAAGAACCTCCTGCTGGTGGAACTTCAGTGGTGGTGGAGTAATGAACAATTATTTCAGATGTACTTTCAAGCACATTGAAATCAAGTTCCCAGGGATTTCAGAAGAAGGATTTCTTCTGAAATAAGCTTCCTAGTCTTCTTTGTTTAAAATGAAAGGTTTGGCACTAGGGAGGAGATCAGCACTTGGTGGATGCTTATTTGTGTCACTTGCAAAGGCCATGGTTACCCTTTTGAGGCATTGTGACAAAAAGAAGATAGGGACAGCACGGACTGAATACTAAAATATCTTTTTGTTCACAGTTCCTTTTTTAACTTAGTAAGAGTCTTTCAGTAGTTGTCAGATCAACAAATGCAGTTTCAGGCCATATAGTAGTTGTATTTGTATGCAGTAAACTCACTAATACTAAAACTGGAAAGTCACACACTCCTGGGAAGATTGCACACTCCTTATTCCAAGTCCCACTGGAATTACACTTAGAAAAACCTGTGAACTTCAGAGTCAGGCTCAGAGATCTTCTCATACATCATCAAGTCCTGCCCCAGCTTTCCATGAGAGGCGGACACCATACATAGCAACATCCTTTTTGTTAAAGAATCGTAGAATAATTCAGGTTAGAAGCAACCTGTAGAAGTCATCTGATCTAGCACTCACGGGTTTTCTTGGGAAATTACTCCAGAGCAAACTTTGTGTCCCTCATTTCTGACATTCTGCATCTTCCAGTTGTCTAGTACTACTCATCTTCTCAGCTCTTAATTCTAGATTTAGACTTCAGGACAAGTGTGATCTCAGTACCTAGACTGCCTAGATTAGCAGATGAGCTGGATGATAATTTCTGGCCCTGATATTTACCTTTTGGTAGCCACGAGTATGTGTGTGGTGCCAGTTCGCTCTCATATGGATCATGGCTTGGTTCAGATGCATACCATATAGGATGTGGGAAACGTTCTTAAAATCCATAGTAAGGTATAACTCAGCTCTGACCTGTAATACTTCCTTTTTTGCGGAGCAGCGCTGAACTATTCTGGGAAAGGAGGTGGATGTGTGTCCCCTCCTGGAATTTCCAACAAGTTCCCTCACGCATTTCAGTGCCCTGACCTTGGCCAGCACTGAGGCAAATTAGATATAGCTGACTATTTACACAACTTGTTTAATGGCAGTGTTATATGGCATGAAGTTGAATGGCTGATGAAATACAGCAATTATCCCATTTCTGAAATAAATAAACCTTATCTGCAAAAATCAGCAGTTCTGCTGGGAAAGCAAAGGGTAATAAGCCTAAGTATCAATTTGGTGTTCGTGAGAAACCAATAGTGAAAAAGATTCATTTTTAGTCTTTTTTTTTAAACACCCTTGGTCAATTGCAAAAGCAACATACGACAATAGTTTGGAATATCTCTACAGCTTTCCTGTTTGCCCAGCTCCAGCGACAGTTAAGCGAATCTACTATATTCATAAGTTAACATTTTACGTCGCCTTAAGTGTATTAATCCAAACTTGCTTTCAAGCAGGTGAAAAAAGAGTTACTATATTCTCTTGCTACAGCTACAGAGTCTCTCTTGGTGAGGTGATGAAGCGAAGTCAACAGCAAGGCCTCGCTTTTCTGCCTGCATTGCTTTCAAGGTGAGAAACTGACTGTACTCTCAGGTGGAGCAATTTGGGATGAGACAGTACTGGCAGTGCAGTAATGCAGTCCTAGGAGCCCATCATGTCCTGTACAGATTTGTCAGACCTTGTGCTTGGAGCAGCACGCTTAGCTGAGGCATACAGCGAAATAGGGCTTCAACATATTGATCACAAAACAGACTTAATATGAAAAGGTCCTGTCTCTGCCACGCTTCTCTGTTCCCAGAGAGGTTTCATGCTGTTAAAATGCAGTTCTATGGTCCATGTTATGAACAGCACTGACTTCATTTTCAGTGGTGTTATCAGTCTCACTTTGGATCCAGTGGCACAGAAACTGCCCTCTGGAAAGGACTTTCAGTTCACAAAAACTCATTCCCATGGAGCTCACACCAGCATTTCCTCCCCTTCACAACACGGCAGCTGGGCTTCTTCAGCACTCAAGTCCTATTATGCTTGCACAAGCAGCAGTTATATGTTGTCCACCCCTACAAACTGCCAAGCTCTTACTTGTTTCAGGGCCATATTTAAAACACAAGCTGGGCCTGCTGTTGTTCCAGTCCAATCTGCACTGGCAGCTTTAGAAGGCCTCTAAATGCTGCAGTCCTCCACCAGTACCAGCAGTGAAACAGCCAAGCAACGCTCACCATGGCAGCTTCAAAGATAGACAATCTTGTCTGTCTTCAAAGCTGTCCTTTCTTTGAGCAGCAGGCTGGACTTCCACATGACCTCCAGTGGTCCCATCCAACCTCAGTTATCCTATGGTTCTGCAAAAATTCAGCAGCATGCTATCCCTCTTCCCCACACATAGGTTTCTGTGGAAAGCCGCAGGTACCGGCGCAAAGGCAGCGGTTGTGTACTCAGCCCCGGGCCTGGGGCTTCCACAGCTGTGAGGTGTCTTGTGGACTGGCTCTGCCCCATGGTTAGGAAACAAGCTCTGTGCTTGTTTTCACATTTTTGTGAATGAAGTTACCCTGTTTCAGAGCTGAACAGGAAAGGGCAAATCTTGTGCAAAGTGCGACTGAGAGGCAGCGTTAGTGGGACTGGTGACTAACGTTACAGTAGTGAGTGAGGTGTTCACTTCACTGAATTTTCCTTCCCGATTTAGGTCTTATTTTCTTTCCAGTCCAGGTCAGTATCCACTTATGGACATAAAAAGAGCTGAAGGTATGCAAATAAACAACGATTACTTGGACTGCCAGGTTTTTGGAAAAAGTCTCTCCCTTACTGCTGGGTGATTCATCCAGTGTCCTGGGAAATGGGGTCCTGAACCATGAAAGAATATCTTTGTGTTACAAAAATTGAAGTGGAGCCTTAAGCTTTGTTAAAAGCAGTTGAGTGAGAGGTGAATGAAACTTTTCTGTCAAAACTACAGGTCATTTTCCAGTTAAGTGGATGTGTTTGTGTGCTTAAAACATCCCCATTTCATGGATGATGTAAATTTAAAAAGAAGAAAGAATACTAAATCCTGAAAGTTCTGGCCATTGGTCTTTGTTTAAGGAAAATAAAAGAGAGAATTTCTGGGGGGTAAAAGTTCACTCAAGGCCTGAACTGAGGAAACTGAAGTTAAAAAGGCTAGTGCACTGCTGGTTTGCTAAGATTGAAGTCATGCTCGTTTTCTACTAGCTGGCTTTCTTTAGTTCATGAAAGAACCTAGCGTCCCTGATGATAAGGAGAAATGATTAAACACAAATGCTTTCTCTTTTCTTGTTCCAGCAATTGAGTTCTAACACTCCTTAACTACCATTACCTTTACAGACCATTTCTCCTGCCTGAGGATGAGTAGTCGAATTTATCAGAGAATGGTACTAATGTGAGATTTTGCTGTAATTCCAGACAACAGTCAGCTCTTTATTTAAGTGAAACTGCAACAACTTCAGTATGTTTCAGCAGTTTTAGGTAACTTCCTGAATTTGAATGGCTGTCCTTTCTTATAATAGGGAATATTTTTCTTTTAATAACAAGAATATTTTTTTTTAGAGGGAAAGACAGTGGGATGATGTTGTATTTGTATACTATAAGCAATTCTCATTGTTATTGAAGACAGCTACCTGCAGTATCTGCTCAGGCTGCATACCTACTTCTCCAATGACACTGGGACTTCATAATGTATAAAATCCCACCAAAGCCTGGTGGCAGAGCCCAGACTACTGCAAGGTTGAAAGCAAATTATTTTTTAAGGATTATTTCTGTATATACAATTAAAAATTTGTACCTGATTTGGGAAATCCTAGATTCCTACAAAAGCTAAAGAATAAAAATTCTACATAATCATAGAATCATAGAATGGTTTGGGCTGGAAAGGACCTTAAGATCATCTAGTTCTGTCCCCCTGCATCAAATGTGGTAGCTCTAGGGGTTAAAAAGAAGGAAGCATTTTCATTAAGTGTTATAATTGGTACTTACCAAAGGCCAGTGGTGACCCTGCTTTTAGGGCTGGAGGTCTCTCGGCGTAGCTACTTCTGTTCCTGGTTTCCCTGCTTAAGGCAGTGCTGGCAGAAGGTTTCTTCAAGATCTCCTCTATGGAAAAGGACAGGCTGGGCTTCCCCTGGCCAGCACACCCCTGGGGGTCTGTCATCTTCTTGCCAAAGTGGCTACGGGGCAGAGAGTGCTCTCCTGCTTTCCTGGCTCTCGGTGCTCCCCAAGACGCATGTGCTTGTCTCTCTTCACCCGTGCCCAGCCGACCTGCAGCAGCACTTGGAGGAAAAACAAAGGCCACTCAGAGTGAGCACATGCGCCTGCTCCTCTCTGCTGATCAGCTTGGGACCAAGACATATGCTTCTGTGTCTGGGGAAGACAGCATTATAAGTGGGGGTGAAAAGTCTTAGCCATCCTATCCACTGCCCAGCATCCCCCAGCCAGTGCAGATTTACAGAGCTCTGAACCTCCTGGGAGGATGTGTGCTCCTCACAGACCCAGGCTGAAAATGCTCTGGGAATGATTGCTTCTTGTTGGTAAATCCTGTTGGTAGGGCAGTTATCCTTCTTTTCTGCTTTCAGGCTGAAAACTTTGGCAAGCCCATTGGATTTGCACTATTACAGAGTTAAGAAAATAACCAGCAGGATGAATACTTGTCCCTTGCGTGTTTTACTAGTAAGAGAGAAACCTTGTGAACTTCTCTTGCATGCAAGAGAGAAACCTCCCTCACTAGCAATTCCCAGGTTGTCCTTCAGTTATGTCCCCCCGCCATCAGCTTTAGTTCAGATTCTCTTTTCTTCTACGTTGGAAACCCCTTGAACTTTCCAAACAGGTGCTTTTCAACATCATCCCATCTTATCAGTCACAAGAGAAGAAGCAATGGCCCTTGCAACATGCTTAGGAATAGGAATTAGTGCCCTCTGCCCCCCACCCATAATCCTAAAGATAAAACATTATTTTCTTTCCCTCCTGAGCTATGAGTGAAGCTAGCTTGATAATCATCCCACCAGTTGCTTGCGTCTCCCAGTTTGGTGTCCACCGAAGGGGAGAAGATTTCCTGGATGATGAGAATGAATGCCAATGTTTTCTTTTCCTGAGCCATTTCTGTCTTGTTAATTCTTATTTTGGAGAGAATGTGTGGTTAGATACACTCCCGTTCCTTCGCTCTCCCTGCCCCCACTGGCATTTCTTGCCTTCCTCTGGGATTGCCCCTCACCTTTTAAATTGCTATGGTTGTGTCTCCCTCTCTTGCTGGTTCTTCTCTGTGTCTTCCTTATCAGGCTCTTATAATTGTATTGGCAGGCCCTGCCTTATTTGCCCAATGAACTGACAATTCTTGTGCTGATATCCCATCATATGACCTCTCCAACGAGCGGAGACCAAAATTACTGTGTAACCAGGGGGCAATAAACCACACCTGATAAGATGAAAGGCTTTCGGCTTATTCCAGATTCAAGATACTGGAAAAGTGGTGGGGGTGGTGGGGAAAAGAACAATGAAAGAGGTAAAAAATGGTGTAGCCAGTGTTGATGAAGAATATTTAATTGTCTAATTTTATTAGACAAGCTTCTTCCCAGATGACAGGGTAGACAAGAGAGTGTCTTTCACACTGATGAAATGCATGAGGTAGAGAGTGGGAAGTGCTTTCCTTTGCTCCCTTTTCATCCCCCTGCCCTCAGTGGAGCTGCCTGTGTAAAGGAGGCTCTCATGACTCCCTGGTTCTGTGATGAGGTGGCAGCTGTTGTGTGGGTGCAAAAGGGCTTGTGGCCTTCTCTGTAAGCAGAGGACACCTTGTCATTTCAATTGATACACATAGGGGGATGCTGTTCTGGCCAAGCCATCCTCTGCTGCTTTTCTGCCAGCACCTGTAGTTCTGGCTGGGGACACAAAGAGGGATGTCTTCCCCTCCTCTGCTTAGGCAGAATGAGACAGTGGGTAATTTTATGGGCTGAGAAGAGGTGAGTGTGTCGTCTGTATGGAGAGGGAAGGGACAGAAAGATGCTCTGAATCTACACCCTGAATGAAAACTGTTTATTTAATGACAGAGTTGCCCTTTTTCCTCATGATTTCTGATTCAAGACCCATGAAAAAGCACAAGGAGAAACCTGGTGCATTCTTTTACAAATGCCTTACTTTCTCTACTCAGCTTGCCTAAGGCACTGAAAACAGACCACTCTTCTTGCTTTTACCAGCATTCTATAGAGCAGTGGCTTCCAGCCTTACTTCCCAGATGTCATGAGTTGTATGTCCAGCCTTCAGTGTATTAGTTCAGCACATATGAAAGTGTCTGGACTCTGATTTTACTGTGCTACCATTTATTTAAAGGAAGCTTTCAAACACAGGGCAACCAGCTCTAGGGACTTAGAGCCTCTGTTTTTTTAGTCTCCCCTGCTGTACATTTTTGCAGAGGCTTTATGTAGATGGAGTGAAGCCCATGGATTTGTCTGTTCCAGTTGCCAAGTGAAGGCCAAGAGAGGATATGTTTTCCATTGCTGTGGAAATGTTTGGCTTTGATTTGTTATTAAAGTCTCTTCGTGTTCAAGGAGCTAATTTTTTGCTGCAGGGGGAGGAGGATTTCAGAGGAAAGTCTGGTAGGTCCCACACTCCCTATGAGAGGCCTCATATATTTGGAGATCACTGACTGGGTAAATTAGCCTAGAGCATCTCAGGGGAAAAAACACACTTCCTGTCTCTCCTTTCTGCTCCAGCTCTATTTCAGCCAAGTTAAATATACACTGTTTTGAAAGGAAGAAACATAGCCTTTTGGCAGTTATGTCTCTATGAAAGCTCACATCAGCTTCCAAAGAAATACATGAGCTTCTGTGTTAGAAAATTTCTGAAGAAGAGAGAGGTGAGACAGGCACACTCCAAGTTTTCATCTCAGAGAAATACCTTCATTCAGTGATAATGCTGACAACGTGTACCAAGTGAAACCGGAGTATCTCTGTATTCAGAGTATGCGCTGCCTGTCTTCACTGCCACCAACTCGCTCTGGGTAGGTACCTGCTGAGATAACGCTGTGGTCCAATGTCACAAAATCAAATTGTGCCTGTTGGTATAACTATTCTGTCTTAGTCTGCAACTTTAAACTCCCTGCTGCTCGCAGGGACAAGTTGATTTTCTATGTGTGCTTAAATGAGACGCTCTCATGCAAATTTACAACTTGAAAGCTTCCTTGTGAGGGCTTTATTTTTGTTCTGTCTTATTGTATTGTTCTTTTTATTGTAACTGAAAGCAATGCCAACTTAGAAATATATTTTTGTTCTATATAGAAAAACACAGCAAGCACCAAAGTAGGGAATAGGATGAATAAATGACAGCTCTTGAAAGGGGATTAGAAAGCAGCAGTGTAATGGCGTATAAATCCCATGTTTTGTGTACAAAAGTTTCTTCAGAAAAAAATGCAGATTTGATATCGAAATGTTTAATACCAAAAGACTTGAACATTTTAATATTTTTAAATAAAAAAACGGAAAAACAGTGACAAATACTATTTCATTAAACTAAAAAAAATACTTTATTGGGATAACTGAATTTCTTTGCTTTGTATTAGGTTAAAATAAAGATGAGTAGCAAAAAATAGAACTTGAAATGCAAATGAACATTTTTCCAATTAAAACAGTTAAGTTGATACCCTTTTTCAAATGATAGAGTTGCTGAAATGTAACAAATTATTTATGTTCAAACCAAGAAATAATATGCTTTTAAATTACCAAAGAATGAAGAAAACATTTTTCTGCCAATTTCTAATGTGATGGATTTTGAAGGGTAGTTTGGGGATATTTTTGCATTTACGCTTGACCTGGAAATGCAGATGACTCTTATTCATGACAATTATCGTGCTACCTGTCTAATTTAGTCTATAAATTCCTTGAGGCTGGAAACATCTTCTTTTAGGTTGCTGAGCTCTGAAGGGAACTCTTTACACCAGAAGGCAGCTGTCTAGAACAAAATCATGCTGTGTTGATTTTCTCAACCTGCTCTGCCTGTGCCAGGCAAATCTAGAGGCCCACAAAGCTGCTTTCAGAAAGTGAAGAATCCTGGATGCACCGACTCGAAATCAACTGGGGATCAATACCTGGGAGTTTTCTGTCCTATACTGCCTGTCTCAAAGAGGAAGAAGAACTGTATTTATGCTGTTAGTAGGGAAGCACAACTGTTCCAGCCTCACTGGTCTCTTCCTCTGGATAAAGACGATAAAGATGATAATGGGACAATAGCCCATGCGACATCTCTGAAACATCTTAAACCCTTAAGTTCCCTCTTCTTTATGTGACTCAGATTCAGAACTGTCCAATGTTTATGCACAGCATGGATGCTGCAGCTCACAACACTTCTCCTCCACGGGCTTGTGCTCAGTCAGCTGTACAGAATAAGCCTACAAGCTCAGGCAGTCAAAGGCACCAGTGCATAGGTGCACTGGCAGTTGCCAGCGATGGTGCAGCTGCAAATTGCCCACGTCACTTCTGGAGCCTCATGCCCTTGTATGTTTGTCTTCAAATCCTTTACGCCTTACTGGACTCTGACAACTTCCCCAGTGACAGCTGAGCTGCTCTGTTCTTTGCAAAGTTCAACAGCTGCCTGTGATCTAGCAGAAAGCCTATACAGCCTGCCTTCTGGAGTCCTTTTAGCTTCAGATTTATTAGTCCTGCTGTCTCTATAGATTTCTCAACAAGCTCATAAATTAGAAATATTAATAAAAGGGACACCATAGGTTTAAACTGATAACATTTTTTTTCTCAATTATTATCAATTGACATTTAAAATGGCATCATAATCCATCAAGGTGAAATGGACTCATAAAGATGTTTCTCCCAGGCCAAAACTAATAACAGCAGCAGCAGCAGGACTGCAAGAGAGGAAGCACACAAACAGTTTGAGTCAGGTCACTGATTACATAGTCTGAAAGTATTTTTTAGCAACCTCACCCTCAATTTAATCCATTCCTGTATTTCATAATGCTTATTCTTTCCTGCCAGGCCCCTCAAGCCATTTGTAGAGGTATTTCTAGCAAAAATCTTCAGTTAATCCATAATGGGGAGCTCTTTAATTCAAATAGAGCAGGAGTTGTTATATGTGGGAAGGGCTGGAGAGATCAAAGGTTGTCCTTTTCATAGCAATTCAGGCCTCTGAGCAGCAATTGCCATGGAGAACTGTCCAGCATGGCTATAAACTGGCTTTGATCTGTCTGCTCTTTAGCTAGTTAAAAATAAAGGAGGAATGTGCTTAACGTAGCCCGTCCTTACAAACATGGGAAGAACAACAATTCTCTCTCCAACAGAGGCTGCATGTAGAGAAATAACAACATTTTTCCAGGAAAAAATAAAAAAAGCTCCAGGAATTAGTAACAGATTAAAACAGAAAATCCATGACCTTGAGATCATCATTTCAAATCAGTTGCAGTTTGGTAGTGAATAGTCCATAGTGATGCATGAAAATAACTTCCCGTGTTCCAGAATGGTTCCTCATCACCAGATGTGGAGAAGGTACTGAATCCTCTCATGAATCACTAGCGCTATGCTGGACTGCTGTTGTTTTGTAGAGGAATCTGCAATTAAAGAATTAGGCCTTCACTGCATTTCCTATTCTGGAGATGGCCAGCAGAAGATAATCTTTTAAACAGTGCCATGGCAAGCTGGCTCATTCTCCAGTGGGGAGGAGAATGGCACTGCCAGATCATAGAATCATGGGCAACTCAGGCTATCCCCAGGTCAATGTCTGAGAGATGTTCCTAACCTCCTTCAGGAGGCACTTGTTCTCTACATTTTCAACAGAGAAAGTCTCAAGAAGTAGTTTAGATTCATTATCTAGAAGTTAGGTGTCTAAAGTGTGGTTAAACACCCACCCACCCCCACACACCGCCCCATCAAATAGGTCATGCAATACAGATGAGGAGTGTAAGATTGACCTTCTTTGTCCTGTGCTCTTAACGATGTGTGCACTGGATTGTTTTGTTTTGGTAGACAGCTTTTTCAATGTGTTTATATGAGAAAAAGCTCACACAAGCAAAATGAGCCTAGCAGTAGGCAGAAGTCAATGAGATTGAGCTGACTATCAGTGTCTTGGCTGTATGGGAAATGTTTATGCTATTCTAATGGGGTGGAGCTGCCAGATATTGTCTCATTCTTGAGAAGACTGGTCTAGAGTCATTTACCTCCTAGGTACAGTTTCATGAGAAGTAGCCTTCTCATGCTGGGAGTGTTTTGAGATTGCAAGAGATGTGCCTATTCCAAATCAGAACAAAAAATCAGACTCTCAAGGACTCAAAAAAACTTCTAGTTCATGAGTCTCAGCTCAATAAAAACCCTTCATTTTGATCATAACAAAACGTTTTGTGTTGCTGTTGAACTTTCAATTATTTATTTTCACCAAATTTATTTATAGAAAGCAATCTCAAACACAGAACAACACCCTCTTAAAAAGCCATTGGAACAAGTTAAAACAATTTGAAGTATTTTAATAATTCTTTTTTTTTTACTTAATAAATAGTGAATCCAAACACCACCACCCTGGTGGTGTAGTGCTCTGTGTCTGCAGAGCAAATGTGCTTGCCACTGACCCAGTGCACTGACCTAGCTCTCCTAGATGTAATGGGAAAATCAGCTGTTTGCCAGGAACCAGTCAGAAGTATATTATTTATGCTTTTCCTAAGGCTGCTATCTGTCTTGATTGAGAGGTGGTGTAGTTAATGATCAATCTCCTTTCTTAAAAGGCTTTTCCTCTAGTTCCATAGATATTTTTCTCAAATCCAGCGGTGCAGAGTGTGAGGCACCCTGGAAAGCAGTTGTTGCAGAGATAGTTTATGTGGGAATAAACACATACTATATTGCATGAATAACAGTGCATTTATCTGCCTGGAATAGTCACAGATTTCAGTGTATACAAGTTTGCCAACCTTACCTGTCTCTAAAACAGTTTTGATTTCCACAAGAAAAAAGCAATAGTGTGTCATAAGTATCCCAACTGGCTCTGACACCCTGCATGGGTTTTAACCAGTCAACACTCTTCACATGATAGGCTTTGCAAACAGTATTTTAAAACAGTGCTTTAGTTACCAGTGATTAATTCAATGTTCTGACTGAGCCAGTATCAAGTGATACCTACTTGGACCATTTCTGCTTCTCAAAGTCAAGCAGGAGAGGGCAGCATGTCCCGTGAGACATTACACTGGAACTGCAACAGCCCAGGAAGGGAAGTGAAAATTGTCCTACATCCTTGTTTTCCACTTTAAGATGAGCCATTTCCATAGTGAAAAGACGTCCCAGAATGCAAAGTGATACTCCTATCCTACTTATTTCCATGCAAAGATTCTCCTGCAGTTACTCGACATAGTAAACACAAAGCCGAGAACAGTAGTGATTTTTTATGTGTATGGGCTTCTGCAGCTTTGCACGATAGGAAAGAATTACAGAAATGACTGGAACAGAACAGCACAGAGTAGAATAGAACAGAACAGGACTGTTTCAGTTGGAAGAGATCTACAACAGTCATGTAGCACAACTGTCTGACCAATGCAGAGCCTGCCAAGTAAAGCACATTATTAATGGCATAGTCCAAATGCCTCTTAAGCAGTGACAGGCATGGGGCATCAACCAGGAAGCCTGTTACAGTGTTCAATCACCCTCTCAGTAAACCAATGCTTCCTAATGTCCAGCCTAAACCTCCCCTGGTGCATCTTTGAACCATTCCCACATGCCCTATCACTGAATAGATAACAGTGGGAAGAAATCAGCACCTTCCTTTTCACTTCCCCTCCTCAGGAAGCTGTAGAGAGCACACTATCTATAAAGAAAGTCAGTAAATTAAAAATCGATAAAGGCTCGTCACTAAAGCCATTTTTTCCAGTTGGCTTAATCTAGAAAGCACAAGGGAAGCTGAGAGTTGCCCTGTCTTTTTTAAACTTCAGAATTCCCAGCACTTGCCGTGTTAAAGACATTAATAATGGGAAACGTGACAATCACTCATGATTTTCCTGTCAAATACCCCAAACTCTTTTTATCCAAGAAAGAATAGGGTGCGAACTGATCCTGATCCAAGCCTGCTGGGCCAAACAGACTCTTGCTGATGAGACTTGAACCATTATATCAGGATAAGCTGGGATGGTTTGTATTATCAAATTTCTCTTAGGTCTAGAACAGGAATGGCAGGAGGGCATAAAGATGTCTCCTCAGAGCCATACAAAGAGGGTCCTGAAAGGAGAATAAACTCTTTGCTGATGGAGGAGTGAGAGCAGTAGACAAAAAAGTATTGATAGCAGGAGAAGATACTGAGCAGGAGCAAGATACATCAGCAGAGCAGACTGGGAAATATCCTTGCAACCTGTCCTGTCATCATAGAGTCTTCATCAGTGCTAAATCCAGGTCAAATTCCATGAAGAAAGAGTGAAAGAGATTGCACTGTACTGATTCATCATTTCTGCCTACAAAACCTGGGGAATATGTCGCTTCCAAATTTAGACAATACATCAAGATTTTAACTTCTGCCAGGGACAGTCATGTTAGGCTGACCAGATGGCAGAATAGCAAAACAAGTAAGAAGTCCACTGAGGCCCTGCAAAATCTTGGGAGAGCACAAGATATCTGTGTACAGACTAGAGAAGGAAAAGTATCACCTACAGGCACACAAAGGAGACGTTCATCCACTTACTGAGGAGAGATGAGCCTCTCTCATCTGGCACTGCTGTCCCTTCCTAAGCCAGCCTTCTCCTAGACTCCTTCACTTTGGTAGCATTGCAACTTTCACTGCCCTCCCCCTGGGGATACTGAAAAAATGATAAAGTGCACAATATTCCATGTCTTTCAGCATTTTGTTTTGTTTAATGGGCTCCAGTGGGAGCTCCTATTAATCCACTCTAGAGAGAAGGACTTTTTTGTTGTCGCTGCTGCTGTTCTTGTTTGTCCCCTTCTGCCTGAGGCAGGTCATGAATTATGAGCCTGATGTTCCTCCTCACTCCTGGACTTCTCTGTGATATCCCACAGGGGCCCATTAAAATCTTCCTTGCTGCATCCCTCCAGAGAAAGGCCAAGTGCTGAAGTAGCACAGGAAGGGGTAGAGAGAGACTTTCGTGGCTCTGGGAATTACAGGATTTTTGGAGGGGAGCAGCAAGTCCGCTTTAGGCTTTGGATAAAGGCATGACATTTTTGAAGCTACATGGGCACGTAGGGATCTGCTGGGGGGGTTGAGTTGCATACTGGAATAAGTAGTCTGATTACAGGGCAAAAGTATGTTTTGGGTGTTTTTCCTTCTAAGTTGCTCTCTGAGTCATGGTATTTCCACTCACGGAGTAGCACAAGAACTTCAACTTCAGGGAAATACACACTTCTTGCCTGCTAACTGTAAGTTCTTCTCTGGTCTAGCCCACAAACCACACACATTTGAGCCAAAGGTTAGTTCCAGCTGCTAAAGCTGCCTATGCCTTTGGGTCAGAAAAGCCCTAGTTTGATTCCCCTGGGGGGCACCTAATGTAGCATTCGCTCCAAATAAATTTCCTGCTAGAAGCCATCCTGTGTTTTTATAGCCACAGACATTTCAAACACGCTTCTGTATTTTCTGATGTGCTGCTGTCACAGGATGTGAAAATTGTTTGGGCTATATAGTTGTCATTTTTTTCTTTTTTTCCCCTTGCAGTTTTTAGTAGGAAAACAACCTTTCTGCAGTTGTGTGCTAACCTGGCCTCTCTTCAAGTGCACTCTGCTTTTTATCCCTAAAATTACACTCCAAAGAGTCCATCTAAAGAGCATTATTAGCTGAGACTGCAGAGTCAAGTACTGGAAAGCTAAGGCAATGCCAGACTTGAGAGTGCTTCTGCTCATACATTAAGAGACAGATGCGTCAGGACATCCTAAAAGCTCTTGTAGATGGTCCGACTCCCGCAGATGGTGGGAGGATCTGTCTCACAGGCAGGACTGATGAATTGCCTGAAAAGTGACTCATTTGCATGAACTCTTTCTTCCTCAGCCCTGGCCCTCAAGCCCCTTCCCTCTGCTCATTTTGGTCTATTGTTGGTGTCCTCACAACTCTAAGTAGGTACTAAAACCAGGAGGGTTGTAAGCACTCCACTGCAGACCAGGGAAGAGGAGAAGGAGGCAGAAGGTGAAGACTACCTGGTTCAGACATCCTCTGAGGGATGAAAGGGCATTTTTTCAGCCCTGAAGGCAACAGAGGGGAGCTGCTAGGTAGATTAAACCCTTTCTGCGGTTTATTCCTGGCTCATTCAGTCTCCTTTGGTGACAAGCTGCCAGTCATTGGTGAGCTACAAAAAAGAGCTACAAAAGTAGTGTTATTTTCTGATCCACTAAATGTTTCCATAGCCCGTTCTGGGGAGAAAATGAAAATTTACCCCCACCACATGTCAACAGAGTGTAGTGGGCTGTACATGGTCAAAATAAAGCACCAAGAAGCCCCCTATGCACAGCCAAAGAGAAATCTGGTCAAGGATGGGTGAGAGTTGTTAGAGGCAGCTGGTGCAGGTTCTCTCACTCTGCCTACATTAGTGGCAGTGTAACAGCGCAGTGAGTTTCCTTCCTGATTGAATACTAGAGCTTATTAACAATTTAGGTTGCCAAAAATAAAACTAGTTGGCTGAAATGTTCTATTTAGTTGTATTGCTATGGCAGTAAGTTTTGAAAAATTAAAACATATTCATATCGTCAGTGCTCTTTTACAAAATTTATAAAAGGAGCATTTTTAAATATGAAAAATCTCTTCTGTCTTCTTTCTTTATTTAGGGGAGGAAAATAAAATCCCTGTAATTTCCCTTTAGCCTTAGGTACAGCCCTTCCCTCTGCTGGACGCTGGCAGCAGATTTAAGTGCATGTTGCTCTATCCCTGACATGCAGGTTGCCATTTCCGGGTTTTCTTCATGTCCAGGAAGGCTAAAAGCAGTTCTCAATAATGCAAACAGAGATGTTGTTGTCATCAAAGCAGAGCTGGAGCCCCAGGCACATGCCTGTGCATTAATCTGTCCCAGGCATCACGTAGATTTGTTCCTCAGGCTCTGCAAAGGCAGGTACAGCCTCATACGTGCTTTATATACAGGATCTTCCCTGCAGACACCACATACTAATTGCCATCCCTATGCTGTTGACATGACTAGGTGAATACACAAGACGGTCACTGTCAGCTTTGACAAGTTTTTTGTAAACCCTTTTCTAAGTTTTGTTTACATGCTAGTACACTAATAGTAGAGGTGAGATGAGGTTAAGAAACAGTTCATAATTACATATCACTTCCTATTTTAAATAATAAGGGTGGTGGGGTTTTTTTTCACTCCTTTGAAGAACTATGAAGAATATGGAGTGCAAACTCACATTATTTATACATATCCAAATCTGTCACCTTTGAACCAGCACTCAGTTAATAATACTTGGCTAACAATAGTGACACAAGCACTAAGTCTAGATTCCATTTCATTTTCTAGCATTGGTTATTTAGAAACTGTACTAAATAAACAAAGCTGTACTGCCAAGGCATTTGAATACTGCACTCAAGCATTCTCCTGCTTATACCTGAAGAGCTATAGTTTCACTTAAACATTTAAAACAAAATTTGAAACATTGTGTTTTCAGGGCCCAGCTTAGCTCCCATAAAAGCCAGATAAATAGTTCCTTTGATTGAAATGGTGGCTGGATCAAGCTTGCAGCATGTCAGTGCATTTTCTTTAATACCCAAGTGTTAGAACTAACAAATGCATCTGAAATATTAATTTTCTGAGACTGTATATATTTTGAATTCAAGAGTTCTGAAGATGCACATTTTGGACCTTGGGGCTTGTAGTTTATTATAGAAATATCACATTCCAATAAAAATCCACCTCAGGCATAACAAGCTAAATGGCTAAATATTCATTTGGCTCCACCTTAATACATCACACTGGTACAGAGCACTAAAAAAATTGCACACACACACAAACAGAGAGTCACACATAGCCAAGGACTTTTTTATCTTGATAATGCAAGGTAGTAGTGATACAGATGGCATAATACAATCCAGAAAAAGCAGTAAGACAGCAGGCACTGAATGCATTTGAAATAGGGTAAAGAGCATACAGAGAAAATGCAACAGAGAAAAGGATGCAGTCAAGAGACTATGTCAGTGTAAACATCATCAAGGCAATGTCCAGCAGAGACAATGTCTGACTTTGGACCATGCCAATGTCCTCTGTGGATATGGAAATAGCATATCTGTTCAAGTGGAGCACCCACAGGTGACTGCACAGTTAATATCCAGCCTGAGTAATGGGCATATAGAAAGTCAAGGAGAGCCTTTTTATCTCCTGCTTCACGCCCAAAAAAGACACTCTGCTTTCCACAAAAATCTTTCCATTAATAACTTTTCACCATATGTAACCGAGCTAATCAAATTCAGGATACTTCAGTCCAAAGAGAGTGCAAGGGTCCTTAGGCCACAAACCCTGTCAGAATCCACTTTTTTATAACAAAGATTAATCCATCTTGCATATCTCTTCTATGCAGCTAGAGCAGGAAGAAAGATGGGGAAACATTTTCAACCTCATGTACAAGCTGTTTGCTTAACGTGACTCGTGCCATCCCAGTTTGAAGTTGCTCTTTAGCACTAATGGTCAGCTTCATCTTCAGCTTTTGTCTCCACAGTGAATTGTTGACGAATCTTCCCAGTGATCTTTTAGAAGACCAAATACATAAAGTGTTTTAAAGGCATGGAGAGAGAGAAAGAATTTCCACAGGCATGTGTCCGTGATGAGGAAGCTGTGATGAGTACAGCCTGAGAGTATTTTTCTTTGCTACCTGAGAGAAAAAAAGAACGACCACACACATTTGCTTAGCTACCTTCTGCTTGACAAAACATGACCAGCAAGTGATCTGTGTACTCTTTATGGCCATGCAGTCAAGATTCCTGCCTGGGGTGCTGGCTGAGTATTCCTGGACCACAGCTTACATCCTGGACTTCAAGAGCACTAGGACCTTTATACGTGGAGGAAATAAGGTTTATGCACTTTCTGCATTGCTCATATAGACTTAGTTCATGGTTGAGAAAAGCACTAGGGTTTGGCTTACACTAGCATGGTGCAGTGGGAGCATTTGAAGGAACATAGACAAAAGGAGTGAAGCCATTTGCAGTTTGTGCAGTGTACCTGATTCATGTGTTGGCTGGCCTGAAATATTGATCAGGTTTTTGGCTTAGTCACAAATGTTACAAAGCTTTCTGATTGAGGATGATTTAATGTCTCATTTGGCATCTGAAGTTTCACCCAGGCCAAATAGAACATGTACTAGGCCACAGGAAAATAGAATGGCTCTGTGTGTTCACAGGTGCTCCTGGACATCGTGGCCGCATTCAGCTTTGCAGTGCATCATCCTCTCCATGAAAAGTCCAAGCATGTAGCCTTCAGACCAATACCCTGCGGTCACAAGTGCAGATTGGAAGCTATGTGCTTGGAAACATGCTCCAAACTGTTGCAGTTTTCTATTAATGCGGAGAATGTTGTCATAGTCACTGAGTTTGCATTCTGTGTTTGCTTAATTATCTGAAATGCAGCTTCCACCTGGACTTCTCAAGGTACTAGACTGAGTTTACTGCTCATGTTCAGCACCTAGGATCCACTTTGTGGTAGGTGCTGTAAAAGGAGACACTTAGGTGTGCAAGATGAGGGGTGCCAAAATAATGCAGTGATCTTATGAAAACAGAACTGTTACATAAATCTTGTATCTTCACACTGTCCTTGGTGGAATGGGCTGTACTGAGCTAAATCATGGATGTAATTTAAGCATTTGTATCTGAACTTCCTTCCAGGTGCATCAGGGCATGTCATCACCATGAAATGCAGAGATTCTATGTATGGACCAGTTTCAAACCTGCTGGTTCCTCCAGGGAGGATTGTGCCAAACTTTGGTGTACTGAGACACTGCTTCTAAGACCAGTGGAACTATCTCAGTTAATACAGAGTTCTAAGCAGGCTACTTAGTCCCATTCCACGCTATGAGCCTGATGAAGTATTTATCTTTTACAGCACTTTTACATGAACACACAGTGTTGCCCAGAGTGATGGAGATGAACCCTCCACTCCTAGTGCCCTCTCTGTGAGCAAGTGAAGAATTAACTAGAGATTTACTTCTTTCTCAGCTTCTCTCAGTCTGCACTGTACAGCACAGACAGCTAGTCTGCCAGCAGTTAGCAGCATGCTAACAAAAGCACTGAGCTCTGAGTTATGGCAGGTAAGTTCCCAGGTGAGAACTATTCTGGCAGGGTCCTTGGCTTCCTGTTCATCAGCTGCTCCTTTTCGGGATCTTCAGTTTAATTTTCTTCTCCTACCTCCCTTTGGGGAAGATATGAACAGAACAGCAAAGAGGATTTGTATTTCCCCCCTGTAAAAACATTTATCTCCCATTATTGCTGGGACCCACATAAATTCTAAAGTGCTTGTGACAGTGCCATGGCTTGGGAACACCTATGGCAGGGAATGACTGACACTGCTAGCAAAGATCTGGGTCTGTAGCACCAACAAACCTCTCTCCAAAACAGTCAAACGTTAAGCTCCGGAGTGCTTCCTGCACTGCCCATGCAGTATTTGTCATGGAGGGTGGCTGCTTCCCGACCCCTCCCTGCAGAGCAGCCGGTTTCCTCCTCGCTCTGTAAGTGACGCGGAGCCCCGCCTCGGTGCCCACCATGCTGAACCAGCTGAGGGTCCCGCCCGGGGGCCATGCCGGTGGCCATGCCGGTGGCGGCCGCCAGATGGAGCTGTGCGCCCGGCCAGGTAGGCTCTCCGGCTGGTCGGGTCAAGCTGCGCCGGCGAAGGGCACCGGAGGCTTGGAGGTCGCGGAGGGCTGATTCCTCGCCCTGGGCGGGAGGATATTCTTAGGGAGGCCTGGGCGGGCAGTAGACTATAACAGTGCTCCTCACCTAACCTCGCTGGGCTGGGACTAGGAGGCCTGACTCTGGGAATGACCAAAAGCAGTTTTAGTATGGGGAGATGTTGTGGAAGAGATTGAGTGTCTAAAAGGAGCAGGGAAAAGCCATACTGCATGGGTACCTCAAGATACAGGGCAGTTTGGATCCTGTCAGTTTGGAGACCTTAGAAAGCAGGGGCCCTTTCACAGGAGAGGGAGGTTTTTGGTGTGGTCCCATAGTATTTAGAGGTGAATAGTAAATTGGCATAGCTAGCTGCTGACATCACATTATCTACAGCAGTCAGAGCTTAAACTGTTTGTGAAGGCTTGCAGAAGGAGCTCGGGCAACTGAGTGATTGGGTAATAAAATAGCAGCTGAAATTCAGCATCAATAAATGCAAAGTAATGCACACAGCAGAAAACAACCTTAACTGTATGTTCACAGTGATGGACTCTAAATGAGCTATTACCACTCAGAAGACAGATTTGGGAATCATTACACATAATTATTCAAAAACATCATCTCAAAGCTAGCAGTGGTCAAAACGACAAATGGAATATTAGAAGAAAGAAATAAGCAACACGATAAAACCATGCGTTTTGTTACCATGCAGACCTATGCAGTTGCTCACATCTTGAATGCTACCTGCAGTTCTGATCCCCTGGTAGAATAAAAAAAGGCATGAAGTAGGTATGGAAATATAGAACTGGAAATTTCATTAAGAAAATGACAAGGTTCACTGGAGGGAGGGAACAATTTATTAAGCAGCAGGTTTAAAAGAAGCACTGTGAGAATTCAAGAGCACATTCAAGTATTCAAGTATTCCACAGCACTGTGGAACTCATTGCCACAGGAAATTCTGAAAGCCCAAATGCATTGAAATTAAGCCACCAAAATTAAATAAAGCTGCTGGCATTAAGCCATACAAAGGTTGTATTTTTTGAGTGATGTAGACACAACTACAAGCTCAGGAAACAACATAATTTCTAGCTGCTGGAAAGGCATATGGGAATAGGGAAGAATCACTCTATTTCAGCCTTGCTTCTAACACTTTTGTTTATCTGTTGAGCTGCACAGACCTTTGCTTTTAACCAGCAAGGCTACACTTATATCATTATGCTAAAGATAAAGAAATATTTTAGTTCTAAGGAAAATCAATAGCAAAATTCATTGATTTAAAGAAGAGGGAAATCAGTTCTGCCTATAGCTGGGTCATGTCTCACTGTTTGAGGTGTTGCATTGATTGAAGCGAGACTGCTGGCGCAGCATGAGCAGCTTATAACAGGTAACTTTGAGCTACCCAGAAGGTAGCAGTGACTATGAGTGGGATTCATTTCAGCTAACTTTAGCTGGTGTTGAGAACTAGGTGAGAACTAGATGCTTATTCTTTAGGCAACTGAAGTATGTGTTCCTGTCACAATGTGTCTACAGTGGTACCAGGTTTGCCAGAGGAAACAAGGACAAAATACATATCATGTTTCCAGATTTAAAAAAAAAAACAACCAAAGCATCAAGAGCATAAGTCACCTTGCCTGTTTTCTGGCACCTGAAATAGGAAATGAAGATGATGGTGTTTGGGTACCTTGGGGTAAAGACATGAGCAGAGAAATTAATTTTCCTGAGGAAAATAAATGTGATAGTGTTTGCCTTTGGGATGTAACATAGTACCTATTCTTTTCAGTGTCTCAGTGACAGAACGAGTGAGCAAAACCCAGAACCAGTATTTGCGTTAGAAGCATAAATATTTCTTTTTGGCGCAGGATCATGGAATAGGGATCCCACTTTAGGTTATTAGTGTACTGCTGTGGAGCTGTAATTGCTTTGTCTAGCCAGGATTTCATCACCTACTATGGAAGAAAGGCCTTCTGCCAGTGGGGAAGTAGCATTTCTCAGAATTAGGTTAGGTTAGCAAGAGTTAGCAAGTTAACTTGGGCGGAAGTGTTTTAGATTAGTAATGGACAGAAACAAAGCAGAATATTGCAGAAGGTAATGCAAATGCAAGAATGCTTCAACCTGTATGTTCTAGGAAGGCAGGAAGGAGAGCACTAGCTTTGTGTGAATCTGTCCCAGGGATACAGATTATTTCTCTCATTTTCTTCCTTTTTTTTTTTTTTAATTGCTTCTGTAGCAGCTGATCTCCTTCCCTTTGCACTGAGTCTTTTTCTGTTTTCAACAGAAAAGCTTAATGGATCAGAGACTTGAGCGGTAATGAATACTGAGTATGTTTGTTCCAGAAATAATTAAAGAAATGGAAGACACCATTTCAAAATCCTGAAAATGTCATGGTTTAAGAACATCCCTTTCATTCTCTCCAAATCTCAAGCCTTATATACATTATATACCTTTTTAAATGGTCAATCACTATTTTTTTTCTGTGGAAAAGAAATATGTATATACACTTATGTATATATTTATAAGCAGAGAGAAAAACAAAGGGCTAATCATCTTTTCAGAAGTCAGTACATCGGGCCTGCTAGTCAGCTGGTTTCTTTGGTATACACAATTAATTCATATTAATTATCATGTATTGCAGTGGTGCTTAGCAGCTGCTGCTGAAATTGAAGCTTTCTTATGCTGTATCTGCAAAACACTAAGAGTCCTAGCCTTGAAACCATCAGAGCCTAACTGGACAAGAGAAGACATGGCAAGAAAGAGCAGACATCTCCTCTGTTTAATTTCTCTGACTATCCTCGTTATTTCTAAAGGAACTTTTACACAAAGCAGTTCTTGGTTAGATATCGCTGACCAAGCTAGTGCCTTGAACTGTCCCAGGGCAATACTGTACAGAGAGTAGGCTAGAGCAATCCCCAAACCCAGAAAAACCTCACATATGGGGTGCTGTGGCTGTACCAGAGGCCATCCTTTGACCCGGGTTAGTGTGGGATTGCTGCACAGCAAGTCTGTGGAGCATTGGCAGCAGAGCCATCACTCATCATGCCTTCAGTGACAAATGCATCTAGTGGCGTAGCTGAGGGCATGCAGAGGGGCAGCACTAGAACTGCAGACCTGCCTAAATCTTCCAAATGAAGAGCTCCCAGTCCAGCAAACCTTATCCACAAGTTTGGTCACATCTAATTCCATGCTTTTCACTATACTGTGCATGGCACATCAGCTCTGGGGGGAAAAAAAAGAAAATACATGTTTTTGCAGTGTAAATCAGTTTTGGCTGCACCTCCTGTTTCAATATAGTTTCTGGGTACCGCCTTTTATTTGCTGAAATATAGAAGAGTTGCCATTAGAGCTCTGTGTTATTTTAATATTATGGTAATGCATGCATTAAAAATGCATAGGTAGATTAGATATTTAACATTCAGTTGAAATTCTGGCACAGTCTGAGGGCATGAACAGTAGCCAAGAATATATGGATTCTTAAAACTGTTTCCTGTGCTAAATCTCAGCATCAGCCTGTCCATAATGAGGAGAAGGATGATGTAAAATAATTGTATAGTTAAAATACTGTCAACTCTCCCTCCTCCACATTTTTTTAAAGAAATATATTGCAAAAAATTCATAATGCTCCTGGCCATCTTGTTCATGTCTTTCTTTCTTCCTCATCCTGATGGAATCAGCGCTCTATATTACTCCTTAGATTCAAGAGATTATGGCAATCTTCTCGGCTTTTTCATTAGTTGAGCTGATTCTGTGCAAAAACTGTTTTAAGATTCATGAATGACTTTGCTTCTGCAAAGAACTGAAATGCAGCTGAAGAAAAAAAAATAAAAAAGGAGGGGTTTCCAACATTCTAGTCTGACCATGGGATGCTGATAAGAAATATGCACGCAATTAACATCAAATAAAATGCAACAATATCTTCCTTCAGGACTCTCTTCATAAACTGAAGTGTGCTTCACTTACTGCATGCTCCCTCTTGTGCAGACTGATGTTATACAGGCATGTTTCTGTTTTACTGGGTCTCTACAGAGCCATAATCTGTCAGCAACTATCACAAATTTTCCTCAGTCTCAGAACCTTGAGGTCTGTGGCTTCTGTGGCCAAACCCTGTTGCTTCAGGCCAAAGTTTCTTATTTTCTCACACAGAAGGCTTGCAGAATCAGGCAAATCAGGGCATCAGATTCTATTGGTCAATGGTCCTGAGAAGCTAGAGAGGAAAGAATCCCTTCTCTGCCTGTAGATCAATTACCTACACTATAGGTAGGGGCATGCTCTGTGTTGTTCTGTCATGAGCAAACTGCCAGAGCCGGTCAAATGGTCAATTTGGGATTAGATAATTACTAGGCTCCACATCTGTTCGTAGTTCCCACTTCACACCTCTCAGTGGATGCAGGGATCATTTTAACTGAGTGATTTTAAGCTGATTGTCATAGATCTCACAGGAAGAAAAGCAGAACTAGTAACAGAATCCCTGTTCCGGTGGGCTTAACATGCTTAGAGGTGCCAATTGCAGCAATCCAGTGTAGTGCAGTTCACTACAATGGCTTTGTGCCTCCTGATCTTCCAAAGAATTAAGGAGACTGATGTGCATGATTTACATATCCTGAATGAGCTCAGGAGACCACCACTTCTGGTGCTGCTTAAGCACTTCCACACTGGGTTCTGTTTGTCAAAAGTGTTTGCAAATAGCACCCACCTCCCCTTCCTCCTGGCTTTCCCATCCTGTTTCTGCAAAGCACTCAGAGCAGGAACATGGCATTGAACATGAGATAGCCTGAAGAATTACCTCCAGGCTTATTTTCAGGCACACTTGCTTCATTACTATCTTGGATCAGGGCCTTAGCAATCTGCAGTCACCAAGAGAGCAACCCTAATGTGAAGCCAGCGCCAACTTTGAGCGCCTAAGAAACAGAACTGGCACAGTGTATTGCTGCTCTCTTCTTCATTAAGAAAGATGATTCAAATATCATTATTTCTTGAAAAGCATCCAGCCTGTGAAAAGATTCAGACACTGTTGATCAAGTTACCATGGATTTCTTTTGAGACATTCAAGCTATTAAGAGTAGGAATGTTTTGTCTGAAATGCTGTACAGAAACCTACTGATAGAAATAATCAGTTGCTAGCTGTTACCTTTCATCTTTTGTACACAAGTAGAAGTTTACCATGTTCCTAATTACAGTGAATTAGATTAATTTGTCTTAGGAAATCAGGCCATGCAGTGTATGAATATTTTCTGGAAAGGGAAGAGCAAAAAAGGCTTCAAAGAGTCAGTCCAGAAGAAAAGGTTGTGAAGATGGGCATACATGAGTCATAAAGGAGGGATACTGTAGGTGTCCGTCATACCTCTGCATGATGTTTCTTCTTCTTGTACAAAGGAAATTAGTAACGTTGGACAAAGACAGCAGAACATCTTCATTTGAGGACGTAATTTATTGGAGCTTCTTAAGGAACCACTCATTATTTCATAAAGAACATGCACATTTTATCAACCACAAGATCATTTCTACTCTCTAATCTTACTCTAGAAAGTTTCCAAGATGAACTGTGCAACACATCTATAACTGTAAGAATAATATTTTTCATTACCTGTTGCAAAGCAAAACAAAAGAGGAACTGATAAAAAAAAATGTATTGTTTTGTGTTCTCATTTACAGAAAGGTCTTTTTACAAAGTTTGGTAGTGTGGAGGTGAGTGGAATGTGACCACAATCCAAGAAACTGCGGAAAAGGAGCAGCTGCTTTCCAGCCTGTGGCTAAGAGGATACATGGCATCCAGTATATGCTGTAAGCAGAGCTATAGCTCCATCAACCCTTCTCCCTACAAGTCTGTATCTGCTGTAACAGCAAGGAAGGATTGTGCAAAAATAATATTTACCTTCATCTTATGGTCCATTGGTCCATGGTAAGGGGAGTGAAAATGAGAATCAGTGTCTGTATACACAGAAGTGTATACATACTTATTATAAGCCATTGCCCTGTCTTCATCAGGGTTACAAGGAGTAACTGTGCCTACTAGCGCAACTGCAGAATGTCTCTCTGAAGCTGTCTGAGGTTTCAAATTGTTTAAACCCTTCCCAAGGTTATGAGGAAAGTTAACACAAATATGTCCTCTTTAATTTCTAATCCAGAGGACACTGAAACTGAAAGAAGGCCAGATTTTGCTCACCCCTCCTAATGCAGCTAGCTCTGAGGCAGAATGTAGTCACTACTTAACAGTCTCTATCAAAACTGCATAATTTGGCTGGGGCAGGACAGGAGGTGACTGAAAATGTAAGAATAGCTCCTTGGTGGATGTTTCCTCCCCTTCTGGGTTTTAGGGAAGAATCTGTAAGTTCACTGCAATTCCTTGGGAATCAAATTGCTGAAGAGGAAAAGCTGAGGAGCAGAAAGAGGTGTCACTCACAAAGGAGACCTTGAGATTCATTTCATTATTTAAGCTCTTATGTTCCCACTGGGATGCAAGGAGGATTATGACCTGTCTTCACTGAGAGCAAGGTGGTTATAATTACTATCTTGATCTGGTTTCCCACAGATTGACGCTCCTTCCCATGCCCCAGCTCTCTAGCCTGGCCGGCTGATTTGGATGGGAATTCCCAATTTCTCTGCAGCTGAGCTTCACTTGATGAGAAAGCTGCTGGTATGCTTCATGCATCACTAGGCACAGCTCCTCAAAGACAGGGGTGAAGAGACTGAGCTGTCTCTCACACAGGTGCTACTGTGCCCATTTTGATATGTTAATATCATTAGCAAACACTGCATAGCAGCATCTTCACAGTTCAGGTTGGGCAGAGGGAAGAAAGGAGGAAGTAAGGCTGAATCATCTCCTACACAAGAAGGGCTACAAGATCTGCTGTTCAGAGCCACTGACCGGAAGAGAACATGTGTTGTAGGTGCAAATGCTGCATCCCCAAACATAGTGCAGCTGGTGTTTTTGGGACCAGTCAAGCTTTCTGGGTTATGTGTGCCATCCAGGTAATGTTGCTGCATTTCTGAAGGGAATTTCCTGGATGGGAAGCACACCACATATGGGAAGCTAGACACTCCCTGGTTGCATCACAGGTGGCTGCTCAGTGTGTATCTTGGGGGCAGCAAATCCTTTCTAGACTGATTTTGCCAAGCAACAATTCTCGACTGGCCATGTTTGCCTTATTCCCTGAAAAATATCAAATAAAGAATGATCTGAAAGGTCACTGGTACAGCATTTACAAGTAGAGGAATAAAGGATGTAGTGGGTAAACGGTAGCTATACTGGAACAGTGTATTTCATTCGTGGCAGGTGGGACACCTCAGATCATGCGAGAGGCTGGAAAACCAGATATACAGGATGGCATGAGATAAGCAGGTCCCACCTAAGGGAGCAAACACTCCTGCTTCTCCCCCCCTCCGCACCCCCCCCCAGCACCACTAAAGGATTAAATAGCTCTGAACTGGTACTCTACCTTTGCTCTCCACCTGAGCTTCTTAGTTCTCTTCATGAGCTCCTAGGCTACTGCTGGCTTGCCATTTATACTCTCCTTGCTGTCCAAAATCTGGTGCATTTCAAGGCTACAGTCACTACTGACACCTATTTAAACTGATTAAACTAACATGGATGAATTTACTTGGCACAAATAAAGGAATGCTGACACAAACTGCTGTGTAGGCTGGTTCTAAAAGGTGCTTAGCACTAGGGGAAGAAAGGGATAGGAAGAGGAAAGGGATGGGAAGAGGACAGGAGACACAGATGAGCAGCTAGAGTGGTAACATAGAATCGTAGAATAGTTAGGGCTGGAAAGGACCTTAAGATCATCCAACCACCCTGCCATGGGCAGGGACACCACATGCTAAACCATGCCACCCAAGGCTCTGTCCAACCTGGCCTTGAACACCACCAGGGATGGAGCATTCACAACTTCCTTGGGCAACCCATTCCAGTGCTTCACCACCCTTACAGTAAAGAACTTCCTCGTTTTATCCAATCTAAACTTCCCCTGTTTAAGTTTGCACCTGTTACCCCTTGTCCTGTCACTACAGACCCTGATGAAGAGTCCCTTGCCAGCATCCTTGTAGGCCCCCTTCAGATACTGGAAGGCTGCTATGAGATCTCCAGCAGAACAGCTGGAGTTGAAGGAGATTGTTTGTCCACAGCCCTGGAAGCAATTAAACTGGGGCCTTGGGTGGTCTGGTGCATCTGAAAATAAGTGCTACTTATTTAGTTAACTAAATAGAGATTTGGATATTTGTCCTTATTTCCAGATTGTAACATTCATAGGCTTGTGTGTGCTGAGTAAGTATTGAATATTTAGCTGCTGTAATTACTGGTGGCAGTTCCTCCATTTTATGTTGTGTAACATATGAGAAGACAATGATGCCTATTTCTAATATGAAGCAAGAGGAAGGGGAGTTCTGCTGTGACTTCCATCAATCCACGAGGTGCCTTTTGTTCCAAATCAGGCTGTCTGAACTCAAGAAGACACAAAATTTCTGAAGAATTCAGCTTTGGAACCTGCTTTTTTTTTTTTTGCCTTTTTTTTCTTCTGATTTCTGCATTATCCTTGCTTTGCTAAGATGCCCTTGGCTGTTGTATTCAAGAAGACTCATGTTAGGACATCCGTGTCCTAAGCGCAGCAGCCTAAGATAGTCATCTCTCAAAAAATTCTATACACAGTGAATTGTACTATGATGAATTGTTCCTTCACCATCTAAGTGCATAGCCCTTTATCCAGGTTTGTAACATTTCATTGTTTTCTTTTTATTTTATTTTATTTCATTTTGAGAAATTTCTTTTTTGACATAAATGTCAAAGTTTGGAAAATACTGCTCAGAACTGGAGAATATTACTTCAGTTTTCTTTTAGAAAATAATAATTTACTGAAATCAAAGTATTTTATTTTTTTAGGATTTATCCATTTCATCAACATCACCTTGTGTGAAATTATCTTAGTCAGCACAATGGAAATATTTTGATTGAGCATTGTCAAAAGAGCTTTTAGGTCAGTCTGATAGCTAAGCTACACCATTTTGGCTTCTAACATTGAAAGTTCATCTCAGCCTGTCTGTTGTGGTTTAAGGCCTGCCACACAGCCCATTGACTGTCCCCCCTTCCTCCCTTGGCTCCCGGAGGGATGGGGAAGAGAATCGAAAGAATACAACTCCCACAGGTTGAGATAAGAACAG
>WYDI02030732.1:0-13314 GCA_009867235.2 Psittacus erithacus
GTGTTCAAGGCCAGGTTGGACACAGGGGCTTGGAGCAAGCTGCTCTAGTGGAAGGTGTCCCTGCCCGTGGTAGGGGTTGGAGCTGGAAGGGCTTTAAGGACCTTTCCAACCCAAACCAGGCTGGGATTCTATGAAATCACCACCTTGCTTCGAGGCAGGAGGAGAGGGAGGCAATGAGAGCAGATTTCTCAGGGCGCTACGTTTTTATGATTTTATGAACCACACCCTCTAAAAGATGAAAATCACATTATCACTTTAAGAATTATATTGACATTTGTCTTCTGTACGGTGGGGGGCTGTTAGTGAATCCGTAGGTACATTCCTTTTCCTCTGTTACCTTGAGTTTAAAGAATGCTGACTCTTTCGGCAGCAGCACTTCAGAAACTGGCACTTTGGCGCTTCAGATTTTGGATGACTTTCTTAGAAGCTCTAGAGTTTGCTCAGCAGCAACATGCAAGAGCAGCTCGCTATTGCAGTGGGCTGAGTCACCCCGGCTCAGGCGGTGCTGGTTTCCTTTTGGTAATGTGCAAAATGTTCCCTGCACGCATGTGTGTGTTCTGTGTTTGCTCTGCTGCTTGACAGTTTGTAGGTGCTTTGGTGCCAGAACTGTCTCTAAACACATACAAACACCTATTGTGATGAGGCCCTGAGCTTGGCTGGGGCCTTCAGGCAGTGCTGCAAGAGAAAGAATTGCTATAGGCAGAGGTTCTGAGCTATTGCAGCAGGGGGAAGTTGTGCAGCAGCAGCAAAGATGGTTATCAGAGGGGATTTATCCCTTTGGAACGGAATTGGAGGAAACTGGTGTTTTAGAAGTAGAAAGACAGAAGCTGTTTGAACTGGTAGGGAAAAGGGCACCTGCCAAGGAAGCCCAGCAGTGTCTTCCCAGCCCTCCCTTTTAGAAACTGCCCCTGCAGCCATGAGCTGAATAGGGGAAGGATTTTGCATGACCTGAATTGCTGGGGAAGGGAGGGATGGAAGGGCCTAGAATGCCTGGGAGCAGGGAATGATTGGGCAAGGTGGAAAATAGAGCGATTAAACACACTTGGACATGCTCAGCAATGGGAGGGGTACATGTTTTTACTGCTGCCCCAGGGCCCCAAAATGCATTGGCACAGCACTAGAGAGAAACCACTAATCCCAGTCACCGAGGGGAGGGAAGGGGACGTTCTCCTTCTCTCCCACCAGCCGAGCGTTGGACCCCTGTGGAAGGGAAGGCTGATGGGATTAGACAAAACAGCTGGCTGGAGTCTTACCCTGCAGGAGCTCGCATTCCCGGCACTCAGAAGAGAGGAGCGCCCTGCTGCCGAGTCGCATTCCAGGTCATTTGCTGGGCCCAGATGTTTTCTAATGAGCTCTATGAGAAATCTTTTTCCTTTACTACCAAGCACGGCCCCTTCCAGGCAGGTCTGTCCACAGGTCTCTCCTGCACATGGCCAGGCAAGTGGAGCTTGGCCAAGTTACCACTAGGGCTCGTGCCTTTCTGCTTTGCTTATGCAAAGGGATTCAGCACAGAGCTCAAATCTGTTACCCTAAAGCTGTGGCTTGATGGAGGTGGCTGGTTGAAATTCCTACTGTGGCTGAACCCTTCTCTCCAGCCTCTCCTTACCTCTGTGTGTTATTAAAGCAGGCACTCAAGGTGGATTGACCTGACGAGTATGTTATTAGCCATGTGCTCCTCACAACCTACCTGCCACCACTGTCCCTTCTCTCATCTACCCAAGATGGTGATGGGAAATCACTCCCCATCTTTTTAAGTAGCAAAACCTTTGCCTCCATCTCCTGGCATGAGTGCTGCCTCCTTCCTCAAGAGTGTATGTCCTTATACACAGCAGTTTGAAGTGCTTGGAGATGTCTTAGGAGCCAAGAAGTAGGAGTTCAACTTCAGCAGGTGATGTTCCAGTGAAGGAAGGGAGCCGGTAAAGAGCCAACTTTATTCTGAGGAGCTGCAATGCAATTTTGTACCCTTTTTAAAAGGGCATGAAGTGTAGGACAAGAAGGAATGGCTTTAAGATGAAAGAGGGTAGATTTAGATTAGATATAAGGCAGAAGCTCTTCCCTGTGAGGGTGCTGAGGCGCTGGCCCAGGGTGCCCAGAGAAACTGTGGCTGCCCCATCCCTGGCAGTGCTCAAGGCCAGGATGGACACAGGGGCTTGGAGCAAGCTGCTCTAGTGGAAGGTGTCCCTGCCTGTGGCAGAGGGTTGGAACTGGAGGAGCTTTAAGGTCCCTTCCAACCTTCTGATTAAGGTTAAGAGCCCTTCTTTGGTTCCTGTATGGTGTGTCTTGGAGATAGTGAACAAAACACAAGTCACTGGGGGAGACACAAAGCGTGGGCCCAGCAATGGGGATGTGACTGCTCCCTGCAGCCCCTCAGACACACACGCTCTCACTTCACCCCCTCTTCTTCTCCCAGCTCCCTCTCCCCCTGTTTTCCAGCAGGCAGCTTTGGAATCTGCGTGAAGGCACCAATAAAAGGAGTGGGGTTATTTTTAACTTACAAATACACCCTTTTAATTCTCACGCCCGCAGCTCCTTGTCCTGTCCTGACAAGCGAGGAGCCCCTGGCACTGTGGGCGTTTGTCAGCAGGCCCAAAACAGCAGCAGCGGGCGAGGGAGGAGGGAAGGAAGCTCCTGGGGACTGAAAAGCAGGTTTCTGCTGTGTCTCGCTGCACAAAAGCCTTGGTGATCCTGCAGCAGGGGAAAGGGGAAGGCACAGGTTGGGGGTGTGGAGGTTTTGGGCAAGGCTCTGTGTTTTTGTATGGTGTCTGTCTGCAGTGGAGAACAACAGGCTGATGAAATGGGCTCTTGTTGGGGGGTGAAGGAGAAGGGGTGTGTTGTGTCACACCACTCAGGATGAAAACACCACCATGGTTTGATGCGAATGGGTTGGGGGCCAGCAGTGAGCTCCCCAGAGTTGTGTGGAGCTCGGAACAAGGGTGGATGTGGAGCAAGAGTCTGAAAGTGCTGCTGAAGATGAAGGGGAAGAGTGCTAGCCCAGCCTGTGCTAGCAGCAGGTTGTCTTCTCCTCCACGCAGCCTGCTCTCACACAGCACCTCTGCCTGCTTCTGACACCAGAAAACCTCAGCTCTCCCACCGCAGATACACCGATTGCTATGTTTCCCTTTGCTGCTGCTTGCAGAGCTGGAACACGAAGGAGCAGTGGGAAGCAGTGAATGAGCTGCAGTCTGGCTCACAGCTCTGCATGCAGATTGATGCTCCTCTCACACTCATCACACCCCAGTGCTGAGGATCCCACAGAGCCCATCCAAATACTGAACCATGGACCAGATACACTGGGGTGAATTTCACTTTAATGCCCGTGGTCTGTTGCTTTGTAGCTGGTTATATCTACATTTTATTTGCCCTCATTTATACACAGCCAAGAGAAGTTGATTCTAAGCCTCAGATGTCTCCTCTTTCACTCCTTATATTATTCATAGAATCATAGAATCCCAGAGTGGTTTGGGTTGAAGGGACTTTAAAGCTCATCCAGCTCCAACCCCTGCCACGGGCACGGACACCTTCCACTAGAGCAGGGTGCTCCAAGCCCCTGTGTCCATCCTGGCCTTGAACACTGCCAGGGATGGGGCATTTAGAATAAAGTGGTCTCCTGGGCAGGAGCTCTCTGCTGGTCGTGCTGGCCATGAGGAGCAGGGAGAGAATAGCCAAAAGCCCATGTTCAGCAGTGGGTGACCACACTGGGAGATGAGAGATGAGGCTCCTGATGGTGAAAGGCTTCTCCCCTGCCTCTCGTTGGCACTTTTGGAGCTGAGCACAGTCTGGGGCTGGGGAGTTTGTATCTAACAGGGTAAGAAAGTGATGCTGGCAGCAGGGTTTTGCCACCTATTCACAAATTCCTATTGTCCTGGAGCTGAAGTGGATGCAGCAGCAAGAAACTGTTCCTTTGCTGGCAGGCTTCAGGCTCCTTGAGCTCACCCCCAGCCCCAAAGCTGCTGCCAGCTCTCAGCCCAGCTGCTGCCTTCTTACCACCTCCTCTTCCTCCTTCTCTGATCTCTGTGCAAATCTCCACACAAACAGGAGCCAGCAAAGCCCATCCAAGCCTTGCAGGAATCTATTGCTTTGGGTAGTGCCGTGCCAGTGTTTAATGTGGAGGCCTCCATTAGATTAATTGCACCATTACAGAAACAGAGTCCTTCCGCTCTCTAGCAATTACTGCAACTAAAAGACAGCGATGGATGGGGCTTCACTGGGATTGGGGCTGGCTGGTAGTTCTTTAATGGAAAGAGAGAGAAAAAGGGAAGGGAAGGACAAGAGAAGGGGGAGAAGAAAAAGGGAAGGAGAAGGGAATGGAAACGAGAAAGGAAAGGGAAGGAGAAGGGAATGGAAACGAGAAAGGAAAGGGAAGGAGGAGGGAATGGAAAGGAGACGGGAAAGGGAAGGAGGAGGGAATGGAGAAGGGAAAGGAAAGGAGAAAGGGAAGAGAAGGAGGAGGAGAAGGAAAGGCAAAAGAGAAGGGAAGGATGAGAAAGAGGAAGGGAAGGAAAGAGAAACCCATCCTCTCTGGTGTTGCAGAACTTTCCCAAATCCTGTGCCGCTGCCAGGACTCTACCCCAAGCGCTCTTTATCAAGCATTAGGTTTAAATAGGAGCCGTTTGCGTTCAGTGAGCCCTATCCAGACTTTGTTTATGCCGCTGACGGAGCAAACGCCGGGCGCCAACCGCCGCACCCGGCTCTCCTCCTGCGGACACGCCGCTCTCGGCCCCCCTCCGTGCCTCCACCGCCCAGCCTGAGCTGCGAGCGGGGCTTCCCGCTCCGCTCCGCTCCGCACCGGGGCCGCTCCCTCGATCCGTCCCTCCTCTCCCCTCCTCTCGCTTCCCGCCCCGATTGTGCAATCGCGAGCGGCGGGGCCGGTGGCACCGCCCGGAGCCCGGCACCGGGGGGAGGGAAGGGAGGGAAAGAGGGAAGAAGGAGGGAGGCGGCCGGTCCCGCCCGCCCCGCGCCTCCCTGGGCCGCGGCGCCGGGGATGCGGCAGCCGCCGGGCACCGCGGGGCTGTAGCCGCCCGCCGCGGCCCCGGAGCCCATGGGCTGTGCCCAACGACGCCTGGGTGGTGAGTACCGCGGGGCTCCGCGCCTCTTCCCCCGCTCCCCGCACCCGCCGCCTTCCCTCCGCCGCTGGTTTTCCGCCTCTTTTCCCTTCTACTCCCCCCCGGTGATCGGTGGCGGAAGGATGAGAGTGTGGCCATGGCCAGAAATGAGTTGCAGATGAGGCGGAGGTCGGGGGAGCTGCTGTGCGAGCGTTAAACTATTTCCACCGCCGCTTTAGCGCAAATAAAGTAAAAGCCGAGGGGATGGGAGCCGCGCTGCACTGGTCCACATCTGCGGTGCAGAGTCCTTCCCGTCGCCTTCGGGTTTCCAACAAAAGTGCAGAGGGAAGAACGGGAACATTCCGACTGTCGACTAACCGCAACGGCAGAGGACGGGGAGTGCTTCGGGCGGTGTAAAGGAAGGGGATTTTCTGGATGGCAAAGCAGCGAACTTTTGTTACTTGAAAAAGGGGATGAATTTACGTCCTTGTAGCGTACAAATAGGTTTTGTGCTTGCTGGTGTATTACAAAAGCTTAGATCCTATAGCTCTCTACCTGTTTCTTGAGTTGTAATGTAGTGTTTCAGTTTGCCTGGGTATTTGTGGCAATTCTTACTTGTTATAGACAAGAATCTTGTTGCCTACTAACATTTCTCTTACGAGGGCACTTGTATGGGAATCTTATGCTCTGCTCCACAATCTACCTTTTCTATGTAGGATTTATATACAGGATTAACCCCATCGACTTCAGAATTCAGCCTGTGTGCAGCGGTTGTGCATTTGGGGCACTGCAGCTTTGTCCTGTAGGTTTTCTTTGGAGAAGAATCTGCGCTCCACTGTAACGAATGGGAAAGATACGGCGAGCCCTGGATTTTCCCTTGTATTTTTAGCCTAAGAACTTTGTGTCCTTTTTGCAATGTCCACCCAGCCAAAACTCAGCTGTGTACAATGGGCACTCTTGCTTTTGGGAGGCAGTCTCCCATCTCCTAAAAGGCAGCTTTGCCTCCCATTTGCAAACCGCAGGATGGGAAATGGAATTTGCCTTCGGTCTAAAAATCCCAAGTGTTTGCAAACAGCCCTGAGAAGAATCCGGGCTCTTGGCTTGACCTCTCCGTGCTGGATTCCAGCTTGGGGAGTTTGTGGTCTTGCAAAAAGGGTGAATGAGCAAAGTCTTCCCAAGTGCCTGGTCGGTCGCCTTTCCGGAGCAAGGGAAAGCTGGAGGGAATTTTTGAGTGCCCGGGAAGTGCAGGATTGAGCCAAGATGCCTTTAAAGTAGCCTTGAAGACCTGCCCATGCTGGAGTAACTTTGTGTGTTGGCATTGCTGAGGTCGTGTTAAGCTGGTACAGTGGGAAACCTGCCCGAGCAGCAGAGTGAACTCCTGGGCAGTTATTCCTCCCCAAGCTCCATGCTGTATCCGTTAACGTGTTAGCAGTCCCTCCACCAGCTCCTGTATCCCTGTGGAGTGGGCAGAGCCAGGGCCTTGCTCCAGCCTTGCTCCAGCTCCTTGTTGTTTGAAGTCTGCTGGAAAAACCCCTCCTCTCGTTGCCCAGCTCAGAGATCCTCTGCAATAAAGCAAGGACCAAAGTGCTGGGGGGCTCCAGCACAGCTGAGGGCAAAGAAACCTCATGGAGGAGAGTCCTAAAAACCTACCTGGTTGATAACATTGTACTTTTGGGGCGGGCTGAGGGGTGCTGTGTCCTCCGTGCCTCCCGTTAGCGCTGTACCTCCTGCTTTGTTCTTCACACAGTGCTGTTTAGGGGGGGAGCAACACGGGGTGGAGGGGACCAGGGTATAAATGAGCACCGATGGTGGGAACAGAGCAACCCAACACTCAGTTGTGGAGCTGTGCTGGCTGCTCCCACCATTCCAGCCAAAACTGCAGTGCTTTGGAGCTGAGCTTTGGAAATGGTGTCAGGATCGGGCCCTTGCTTTTGTTGCTCTCGACGATGTGGCTTAAACCTCCTTCTTCTCTGATACACAGCTCAGGCGACCTGTCCAGAGAGGGGAAAGGACCAGCACTGGGTTCACAGTTTGATTTCAGTGTAGTTGTGGGGCCTAATCCTGCACTTTGAGGGGAGACAGTGTCTCAATGTCAAGTGTGAGCTCAGCCCTCAGTGTCTGGTAGCAGTTGCATATACCAAATGGGCTATGAGATGTTATGATAGCCCCAAAAGCCTCTGGCCCTGCGCTGCTTCAGAATTAGAGATACTGCAGTCAATGCCATGGGTAAAGAACACAAACTCTGAGTTTAAAACTAAGGAGGCTGGTGCAGCATAAAGCAGAGATTAAAAGAGGGAACAACAGTGTTCCAGCCGACTGGATTTCTGCTGTTGTGATCAGGATATGGCCTAAAAGGGTATAAAGGGAGAGGAACACGGCAGGAAGGATCCTGAACCATTGCTGAAAGATCCACAGCCTCAGCTGCAAACCCTTCTCCTTCCCTCTTGCTCCAGCAGCCGGGAACCTGATCCCAGAGGCACAACCCCACTGGGTAGGACAGGGCTTGATGTTTCTATGCCAGTTTGCTACTGAATGACCAAGGGAGGTGAACACCAGCATGGTGCCGCCGGAGCCACCTCCCGTCCCTGCCTGCTCCATGGTGTGCTCACTGAGAAACCAGTCCCGGTGGCCACTATGAACTGGTTGTGTCTGGTTCCAGTTCTGCTCGTTGTGAGCAAGCCGAGCAGTGCCAGATTCTGATCTCATTTGCACCACTGGAGTCATTCGGAGGAGCTGGTCCCAGTTTACCTCACTCCTAAGTGAAAGCAGAACTGGGAGATGCGCTCCCCCGGGAGCTGCTGCCTGCCTGCAAAGCAAACACGAGGCGATGTGAGCGGCTCTTGGGACCATTCCCAGGAGCCAAGGGGGGTTTTACCACCAGCTCTGAGAGCTGCTTCGACCGAAAAAGGAGGGAGAAGCTGTGGCTTCAGCAAGGGGAAGTGGTGACTGTGCTCAGGTGCCTCGGGGGCCGTGCTCTGTGCGAGTGACAGTGGTCAGGCTCTAGGTTGGTGATGCTGTGGTGGAGAAAAAAGCAGCTGGGTGGGAAATGGCTCCTTGCAGGGGTCTGGGGCAGCTTTAGTGGTCATAGCCCAGTTCAAGGGCAGCAGTCGCTGCTGGGATTGGGGTTTTCCAAGGGGGTTGGATCCACAGTTCACATTTGAACACCTCTCGTCCTCCCGCAGCCGGTACCCTCAGCCGCAGGCAGCAGCAGTGCTGCTCCAGAGGGATGTGTGGGATGGCTGTGTGGGAATCACCAGCTCCAGGGGAAACGCAGGAGGGAGTCAAGCCTCCTTCAGGTCCAGACATGCGAGCGAGGCCTCTGGCTCGAACGCTGCTGCCAGCTGTGTTTGTAAGTGCCTATTACTCATATGTGCTGCAGTGTGGGGACTGCTTCAGCCAAAGCATGTGGCAGACTCGTCCTTCCTTGCACGAGCTCTCACATGGAGCCTGGATGCTCTCTATTCCCCCAGTCCACCGAGCACCCCAGTCCTGCTGCTCCCCAAAGCTGGTTCCAGGCTTCTTTTCCAGGTTCCGCATGGCGGAGCCCCACATCTTGAGCAGGTGCTTGAAGAAGAGGGGGGCTGGAGGGTGGTGTGGGGCTGGGACATATTCCTGTGCTTTGGTTGATGCATTTTCCTGGCCGTGATTGTTCTTAATGCAGAAATTGAGCAATTGAAATAAACCACCAGGAACAGTTTCTATTACTCTCGCCTCCTCCCCAGGCTGTTTGTGTTTCCCTTTCCCAGCAGAGCTCCTTCAGGACCCCATTCTGAGCCTAGACAAGTCCATAGGTAACTTTCCAATGGCTTTTGTAAGTAAAGGAGCTGGGATTTTTTTTTTCCAGCTGCAAAAGACCTGCGTTTCTGAGTGCTCAGAGTGTGGTGGAGAGGCCAGAGTTAAAATCCCCATGTACCAAAGGCTTTAGAACTGGGGAGGGGAGAGAGCTTCAAACTGCTGCAGCGCTTTGCTCTGTTTCTGCTTTCTTTCTGTGAATCCCGCAGCTGCGTGTGAGTGGAAACGAGTATGTTACAGAACGGGGAGCTCTAACATCTCCTGCTCTGGGAAGGGGCAGAGGCAGCAGGAGCCACACATGACACAGCTCTTGCTCCGTTATCGGAGTGGTTTTAGGACCAATTCTTGCGCGTGTTAAATATCCAACACCCTCCTGTAGTAATTCCCTGTTTATGTGCTACTGTTTCTTCCCGGCTTTTGCAGCTCAAAGCAAGCCTGAAGCTCTTCGCAGAGGCTTTGTGCTCAGTTAAGTCTTGTTGGCCTCAAGAATCACCTCTACCCATTTTCAGTGCATCCTTCTCTTCCCTCTCCCCTATCATGGCATCAATGGAATGAATTTGGGCTATTGCAGACACAACAGTAGAGTCCCTGAAGGATTTTGTACTTTGTGTTTTTGACAGACATAAAGTTTTAGCTAAACTCAGATTGCGAAAGGGGGAAGTGTTAAGTAAGGACAAGCACTGAATAAAATCACTGGTTTGATAGCTTTTATTGACTTCTTGAGTTTTCACAGGTTAGATTGAAACTTTTCCTGCTAATAATGCTGTCTCAATAGAATTTTTCTTCCATATAAGCAAATACTGAGTTGAAGAATTGCCTTTTAATATTCAGAAGTTCCTGTAGAGACAAAATGCTGTGTCTGAGGGTGTCTGAGGAGAGCTGTGCTCTTTGTGGGACACATCCATGTTTCCTTCCAGCTGCCACCAAATCCCTTACTGGGGCTCTGCTTCCTTTTAGGTGCCTAAATAATCACTTACCTTCCAGCATGCCCAGCTTCCTGCAAGGAGATCATTCCTGGCCACCTCCACACAACAGGAGAGATCCCACTGGAGTCCTTGGCTTTCCCTTCTCCTTACCCTGCAGCACCGTGTCCTTGTGTGACTCCCCACTGGAACTGTGTAGGGCAAGGGCTGTTGGCAGCCACCCTCCCCTCCTGCCCCTGTAGCCTCTTCCCTGCAGCATTCCAAAGCCCTCCCTGTGCATTCCCACTCTCTGCACCTATCAGCTCACCCAGTGTATGGCGTTCCCCTGTCTCTGCTTTTCCATTAGGGAAACTGAGGCACGGAGCACTGCATTCAGCAGCGCATCCTTGGTGCCTCCTTCTCTCCTTGCAATGCTGCGTGGCATCTCAATGCAGCAGAATGGCACAGATGATGAGATGAACACAAAAGCAGGACCTAGAAGTGCTGTGATTCATGTCCAACACTAACTTGGGGTTGCTCTGGGCAACTTGGCATGAAAGCCGTGCTGGGTGGGAAGCTGGCTCCTTCAGGACACCCATGTGTCCAGGGTGGCAGGGGAGGAAGGTGGAGATCCCAGTTGTGACCCACACCAGGAGCTGAAACCTGCATCGTGTCCATGCTGAAATCTTCTGCATCTCACACAAGGATTTGGATCTGAGTTAGGCACTGAGGTAGAGTGAGTTTCCCAGCTTTGAACCTCATTTTCCTTAACTGAAGCATGGACCTGATGCTGTTTCTGTGCTGTACCCACAGGCTTTGAGCCTTGGCTAAGCAATGTGTGTAAGGCTTAGGGGCTTGTTGTCTCTCAGAACCTGGGATGTGGCCATGAGCACAATCTTCCTGTGTCTGCAGTTTACTGTGTTAGGCAAAACTGCAAGATCCTGGATAAGAAAAATACCTATACCTATATTAACCTACTGATGGAATACTCCCCATGTCCACCTGCAGGCTGCTCTCCTGTGATGGTGTAAACTTCCTACTGGAAAAAGAGGGTAAAACCGATCAGATGCTTTGTATTTTCCTGCAGCAGTGTTTGGTTTCCAAGTGGCTGGGAACAGCTGTGGACTGGATGTGGGAATGTGGCCTCCCAGGCAATTCCCCTCATTGTAACCATGTAGATTTTCCCAGCTGCTTCCAGGCGTTGGCGGGGTCTGCCCTGAGAGCCCCCGGGATGAGAGGAAGGAGCTCTTTAAGGTGACACAGAACATCTGAGCCTGCTAACACCATGTCTTAAAGGGCCCAGCCTGCCGCGGGACCCTCTGGGCATCAAAAGGATGCTGAGGTGGTGCACTGAGGCCCATCAGCACTGGGACATGCTGCCTCTCAGCTCCAGGGACACTGGGACAGGGTGGAAAAGGGCTCTGGAGCTGCTCACCACAAGGCTGCAGCTGTGCATGTGCTGAGGAGTTGTTTGTCTCCGGAGCCTGGGATGTGCCAGGCTCAACGGCTGAGTCATTTGATGGCTCCAACGCATGCAGAAGGGATGGAGGAGGAGGCTGCCATGCACAGGGAGCGGGCAGAGACCCCATGGGCTGCTGCCTCTGATGGAAGCGAGCTGAACTTTCTGCTTGAAAAGCTTTGACTAGCAGGAAAAGCACCGTGTGCCCTGGTGTGGAAAGAGAAAGAAGCCTCTGTGAGGCAGGCCAGGGCTGGGGTCAGCACCGGGGAGCGCACACTTGTTCCTGTAGGGGCTGCAACGTGTAATTTAGCTTGTCACAGAGGAATGTGCTCAATGCCTTCATTTAATGGGGAGCTTGCAGACCTGCTCGGGTGCCTTGTCTTCCTTTTTCCCTTCCCTTTCCCAGCCAGGGGGAGAGGGAACACGGTGCCTTTGTCTGCCCCCATGTGTCTGCTGTCAGATGAATGGCTTTAGTGGCAGCTCTGTTCGCATGACTGGGTTGAGCTGTGCCAGTGAACACGCTGTGGTTGCAAGCAGGCTCTTTCCATCCCAAGCTCCCTCCCAAACTCAGCTGCATCAGATGTTTCCCTAAGCACTGGCATAAACCTTGTTAATTACTAGAACCGTGGCTGTGCGGGTTCCAGGGCCTTCTTCTGGAGGGGGTAAGCACTGTGTGGATGTGGCTGGTTCAAGGCTTGAAGTCAGTGAGGGATGGGATGGGGTAGAGTTGTAGTTGCTCCAGTTCTAGAGAAGCTCCCCTGCTCACCTCTGCTAGGGCCCTGCTTACTGAAACATCCCTGCTCAGGAAGGGAGAGGGTTTAAGCACATGTTTAAGTGCTTTCCTGAATGCTGGCCAGGTCCTGTGCATTAGCAGAGTGCAACCTCACTCATCTTCCTCTCGGTATCAAAGTGAGAGGAGCCCAGATGTTTGGAGGTGACCCCTCATGCCTCTGGCAATGGGTCTAACACCTCTCTATTGAACACATCCCTCCAGCGCAAGGAAAGAGGTCCAGGGAAGCAGGTCTGCCTGCACAGACAGCAATGTTTGCCTCTCGGCTGGGTAGAGTTGCATAGAAACCTGGAAAAACCCCAGCCGCCACCTTTCTTTGGGAAGAAGGAAATTGCTCTCTAATGGGGCATGTGGAAGTGAACTCGTGTGCTGACTCCAGAGGAATTTCGGCTGTTCCCCGGGGGGTTGGAATTGCTATTTGGGTCACATCCCAGCTCTGATCTCGGACTTGCCTTTGGGAGCGAGATTCCTCAGCACAGAGCTGCTGGTGTTTGAGGAATGAGACTGGTGCTGAGCAAGCCAAGTGTGTGTGTGCAGCTTAGCTGGATTCTTAGGAACTGCAGAATTCCCCCAGGGAACCTTCAGGGAGCAGAAGAAAGCCCTGAGAGTTACCTTCAGGACGAGTGTATTTAACCACCCCGCTCTAGTTAATAGCACTGCAAGTTCAGGGGCTAAACCCCGCTGCTTACCTCCAGGAAGGACCCACAAACCCTGCTCTGTGCAGGTATTCTCACTGGGGACTGGGGGATTCACATGAGCAAGTGGGGGAGGGTTAGGAAGCCAGGGCCATAAAGGTGTTGCTGCATTACACCATTACTGGATGATCTTAAGATCCTTTCCAACCTGAACCATTCTATGATTATAGTTCCTGTACCACCAGGAAATAGAGTTTAGCGAGAGACCACCTGATTCCTCCAGAGACCCTGGGACCAGGGAATGAGGATGCCCTTTTCTTGCTGCCTTGGGATGGAGGCTGGGGCAGCATCTCTTGTCTCAATTCAGATCCAGGAGTTTGGGCTCAATGAAGGGGTAAGAGGACAAAACCCTTTGCCTCATAATGACCTTAATACACCTGAGCTGGAGCTGTGAGAGGTTCTTGTAGGGTATCTCAGTCATGTAAGAAGAGAAGCTGCGTGAAGACCTCAGAGCAGCTCCCAGTGTCTGAAGGGGGCTACAAGGATGCTGGAGAAGGGCTTTTCATCAGGGACTGCAGCGATAGGACACGGGGTGATGGGTTCACACTGGAACAGGAGAAGTTCAGGTTGGAGATAAGGCACAAGTTCTTCCCTGTGAGGGTGCTGAGGCGCTGGCACAGGGTGCCCAGAGAAG
>WYDI02030734.1:0-43715 GCA_009867235.2 Psittacus erithacus
AACTCCCACGGGCTGAGATAAGAGCAGTCCAGTAACTAAGGTATAACACAAACCACTGCTGCTGCCACCAATAATAACAAGGATAAAGGAAATAACAAGGGAAGAGAATACAATTGCTCACTACCCACCGACCGAGCAGAGAGCTAGCCCTTCCGGGTAACTCCCAATTTACATCCTGGGTATGACTTGCTGTGGTATGGAATACCTCTTTGGCTAGTTTGGGTCAGGTGTCCTGTCTCTGCTTCCTCAAGGCTTCCCCTCCTCCCAGGGCAGAGCAGGAGGCTCAGAAAGTCCTTGGTCAGTGTAAACATCCTAAGCACTAGCTAAAAACATCGGTATTATCAGCACTGTTCCCAGACCGAAAGTCGGAAACACAGCACTGCACCAGCTACTAAGAAGGAGAAAAAATGATTGCTACTGCTGAACTGCTGAACCCAGGATAGCTAGCAAATGGGCCTCCTTTTGAACCAGGCACCAGAAATTTGTAGTTCTAACCAGTTTTTGGCTGAAGCACATCTCAGGTTCTCATCCTTTTTCTCATGGCACACCTACACCCACTAAGCAACATTCAGCATGCCCACATGCTTCTGATGAACAAACTTTCATTTGTACTAAAATTGCAACACCTTCCGGAGAAAGCTATAAAATTAGTACACATTTCACAATTCATACACCAATATAGAATGCATGCCTGTCAGAAACTGTATTTATGTTACAGGAATAAAAATTTAGATACTCAAGTCTTTTATTAACTATGGTCCTCAAAGACCCCAAGGAGGCTTTCTTTCAGAAGATAACCATACTCCAAAACACAAAATTTAAATCTGCATAAACTAGTAGACTAGGCTGAGTCAGCATAAATTTATATCAGTCTCGTGTAGAAGAAACCATTGGAGAAGTAGGAATAACAGCAGGTTTTCTGCTAGAATTGTATTTACGTCCATATTAAGGCTTATGGACAAAAATACGCTTAAAAAAACCCCAAACAAACAAAACCCAAAATCAAACACTAAACACATTTTCAGCATCGCTATCTGTATGAGTAACAGGTGCCTAGAAGACATAGGTAAGAGGACTGTGACTCTCTGCACTATTTTTTGCCCACTAAATGCAAGTCCACACATCTGCAAAACTGAGATTACATTATCTTTTCTCATCTTTCATTTAGTGATGAAAATACAATATGACAGAGAAGTATTACTATTCCTGTGAAATAATAATGTGATTCACCAAGTTCAGGAGACTAATTTCACCTATCATGCAAGTAATTTGACATTTCTTTCTCATTATAATACAAAGTCAAATCATAACAAAATTGTGCAGAAAGTCTTTGTCATTGCTTAATTGTTGAGGAAGATATTTCAAAAACAGAGCAAAAAATGCAACTGACAATTTAGAGCCTGGAAAACATTGGCTCCAAACTTGAAAGTTCATCTGCAGTCCCAAGAGGTCAGTGCATTCTCTCCAAGCAGTGACTGGCGCCTCTATAATTTAACATTTCTGTGCAAACTTTAAAAAAAAAAATAAATCCAGCTGGAAGAGGCAGGATGACTCAATGTCATTATCCTTTCTGCACTGAGAAACCACAACAGTGCATCACTGACTTAAACTAGGAGGAAGGGAAAAAAATCCTAATGACGTTAACATTGCTGGCTGCACTGAATGCCTGCATAATGTAACTCTGCTGGCATGCAGGAGAATTCCAGTTTCTACAGCTTGTCCCTGGTCAAACGATAGCATATTCTTTTTACTATGTTCCTTCCCCTATACCCCTAAAGAAGGAAAATATACTTGTGGAGGGAACAAAAAGTCATAAACTGATGAAGAGAATAACAACAGAATAGTACTTACACGGCTTCTTAGGACATTTCTGGCATTTGTTAAAACCCCAGGAAGTACCCACGGTTCCACAGCAGTCTTCTTGTTTGGAAAGGCCAGGAAGTGCTTTGCCACACTGGAATAGTCAGGTAAAGAATATTCGGGTTAGCAATGCTGTATGATGCTCACTTCCAGTACAATATTCTTTTTCAGTCATCTTGGGTCAACCGCCTGCTGAGACACTGGAGCTCTTAGCTAAATTTAATTAATGTCCATGCAGTGCAATAACTCTTTACACAGGTAAAAGTAAATTAGGTGACATTATCATCTTCCCCTGTGTCAATTTCAAAAGGAGGAGAAATAAGAGAACAGTATTGTATAGGAATAAGTGAGGGTATTTCCAATGTAATAACTTGCCATTGGCACGTATTCCCTGCATTTTTCCTCATAAAACCATGCTCGTCTACTTTTTCAAAAGCTGTATAAATTGTCTCAAATACCTAATTACTCTGAAAGAGAAAAAATACGGCTGATTTCTAGAACGCTATTTCCTATTAAAAAGCCTCAACTTCCTGCCAACTTCTGCTTAATGTTTAGGAACCCTTACTGAAAATTGCCAGATTACAATTACACATTCTGCTGCCCAGATACTGAAGAAGATAACACAAATAAGATGATCAAAGCCAGTTACTGATGCCTGTGTTATTCCAAACAAGTGTCTCTTTCCCCATGCAAATATTCATATTAATCTTGCAATAAATTCTAACATCAATATTCCTCTTTTCTCACCCCAATCGAGAATACACTTACTACACTTTTTATTAAGAATACCAATTTTTGGAAACTTACACAGTACTAGTTATATCACTGACTTTTGCAATTTTCTTTCATTTTGCATGCTAAAGAAGGCTCGACTGTATTTCTGAGATACAGACATTAAACAAAGTACATCTAAACTTGTTTATTAAGTATAAAATTGAAGTGCACAAAGCACAAGAAATGTAGACAACAACTGCACTAATACTGTCAAAGCACATGCTGATGATGCAAATTGCAGCAAACAATTCAAATGCACCAAAGTGTCAACCCTCAATATGGAGTGAGTAGATCTTCCCTAATCTAACTTTCCTTCCTGACAGCATACAAACTTCTGACCCAAATGCTCACTGGTGCTGAGCTCTTAGCTCAAGATTGCTGGCTCATCCTATGGAACAGGCTGTGGCCTTGTGGTTGCTTTCACTTCAGCGGGTAATCTGGTCACTCTGCATTGGGTGTGAATGCACAGGCACTGATAGCTTCCTCCAACCTTCCCACAATGTTTTAATCATATTGACACCCATGAGTCAGTGGTGTTTCTAAAGTACAGAGTTACTCTGTGTAGCTTCACAGTGTGACTACTAACAGGATAGCAGGCTACCCCACAATGTCAGAGCTCTGACTCATCAGAACATCCCCTCCTTGCACTGGGAGGGGTGCAAGGCCTCAGCCCAGCCATCTTCTCTGCCTCTTTTTCCATGGATGCTCCCCAGATGCCTCCTGAAATATCTCAGCAACAAATTAAAAGCAGCACCACTTCACTGCTTAAACATAGAAATGTAAAGTGCAACCTGCAGCAGCTCAGCACTTGCTGCATGTGAAGCTTAGACATCTGTCAAAGGATGTGTGAGCAGCTGCGAGTATCCTGTTCCAGTAAAAGCCTCTCTTGTGACACATGTTCTTAGAACCAAGGCAACTTACTGAAGTTATGGTGTGCCTCTGCACATCATTCCTATAGAAGTGGTTAGCACCACTTGTGCTTTGAGTGACACATGAACAGCATAATGAACAGAGTGGCCAAACAGGTTAATAGAGACTGCTCAGTTATTGTGGAACTTCAGGAGTCGCACTTTCGCACTACTGTCTGCAGAGGGTCTTTTGACATTTTCCCATGTTCCAAGAGGTGAGAAACAGTCATCACCAGTATGGTATTTGGCTGTGTTAAAACCATGAAGTATCTAAGCAAGTCCCACCTTTCAGATGCAGGTCTAGGCATACACTATTTGAACATGTGTCTGTAAGGCTGTCTTGCACTTCCCTGTCTTAGGCACTGGCTGGATCAGTACAAAACCACTTCTTATCAGTCAGAGCCTGTTAAGCTCTGTTTTGAAGAAGCTGCTCTTGGCCTGGCACTTAACATAGGTCATCAAGCTGCACAAACAGGGAATTCTGGTCAACTCCCTCTGCTGCAGCAACTTCTATGTTTTCAAAACTGGACTAGCTCTCTCAACTGCCTTTGGCTAGGTGATGTACAGATTTTACTGTGTTACCAGAAGCTGAAAAATCCTCCAACTAAAGAGTATTCATAATTTCCTTTCCAAGTGGCTGTCCTAAACCCAGAGAATTCATGTTGCATCTTTACACAATGCTGGTTTCTCAACTCGCATCTCATGTGAGCATGCTCTAGGAAGAACTGTTTTACTTTATAATCACAGGTACTCAGTTTTATAATTACAGCTGCTCAATTCCTTTTCAAGCATTGGGACTGCTACTGCAGTGACAGAGAAGTCACTTATTAAAGTCATATACTGTGGTGGTTTTTGAGTTAGCTAAGCCACTTTGCAGTTGACTCTTCTCCCCACCTTGTACCTCAGTTTCACAAATCTCTCTCTGAAAAGAAGTGGGAGGAATCAAGACTGGTGCTGCACCTCCCCTTATGATCTCAGAAATGGAGCATTTGGGCAGCAAGGCACATTACCTAACACCCAGTGTTTCTCTGTAAGGTCACAAGCATCAGGGACACATCCCAGCAGCTTGTGTCAAGGTAAGACTCCACTAACATGAGAGCCAACATGCCATCATGGACTGGTTGGTTTTGGTTTTTTTCTTTTTCCCCAGAACAGAAAAGGTGTCATTTAGTAGTAGTAAATTAAAAGCATATAAAACAAAGAAGAAGGAAAAAAAGAAAAAAACAAAAGAGAAGGAAGATGGACTACAGCCCACTTTTAGTTTAGGTGTGGTGCTACAGCATTTGTACTCTACTGAAAATCATGATCTCTGTGGTCATAATTTTTTCAAATTTCCATATAAAAACCATAAGCAAAAATAAGGATGCCAAAGTCTGAGTCATCTGGCAACTGTGGTTTGTAGTCCTGTCAGTAAAAACTGGGAATAATTAAAGCTGCTGCTCCCACTGCCTCTATGGTGAATTAAAGCTTGAAGAATCAATGATAACTTGGTTAACGTGCAGATCATTGTAGAAACTGGCCAGGGAGGAAAAGCAACTGCCACATGGGGCTCCCAGTGGTGTTAGATCTGTGTCATTTTGGAGCTATACATCAGAAAAAAATGACGGCTCTGCAAAGTCCTAAGCCAAGCAGAAACAGTTTGTTTATGGCTAATAAACCCTGATTTCTCTAAACCTGTATTGGAAGTACATCTGATAGTGCTGCAGATACTTTCAATACTCATGGTACTGCACAAACCGTTTCCCAGCCAGCTACAGTTTCTTAAGATGCTCTTCCCTTTCACAAACCCTAAGCATCAATGAACCAAAGCTATTTCTACAGGTCTCAAAACCTTTTAGGTAATTTCTATCCACTTCAGGAGTCTTACACACTTCCTACTACTTAGAACAACTCATTAGTTCTTCAGACAGTCTCTTCCAGTCTCTGAGTCACAAGTGACTAGGAAAGTCACTTAGGGGAATCCATAACTATTTTTAGTTTGTCTCACCATTCAACACAACTTCAACACATAAATATGGATCTAAAATAAGCAGGGAAGCTAAAGACAAGCATACAGCTCACACTATGCATGAAGATGATGACATTCCCTAAGCATAGGTTTATACTTTTCTATCCATCATCCACACACATTTTAAACTAATCTGGCCTGTATTCCTGAGGGCTTCTGGAAAAGGGAACAGATTTTCATGAATAATACCTCTGTCAGAAGCTAATGATTTACAGATAATTCTTATTGGTTCAGAATGCAAAGAAGTCATGAAGGATTGGTATAAAAGAGCTCAACTGTGCTGAAAGAGGCTCAGCAGTAGCAGCAACATAAGCACACATGGTACTGCTATAAAACAAAGTTCTTCCTTGGTAAAGCACTCACAGACACTGAAAGTATTGTTTCGAATCCACATATTTTTCCCCATGCGTGCCTGGGCTTCTATGCCAATATTTTATATAACTGAAGGAAATACTGAATATTCCCACTGATAGACTGAAGCTCTGGCTGACCCTCTGATGGTGCACAAAGACCACCCCAAGGCACACCATGTCTTTGGTCCTCTGTCCAGACTCTAGCCTCCGCACTATCTCCACAGTCTTGGAGAGCTTAATAGTACTGGAGTTGTGCACTGCCACCAGGCTTTCATGTGTTCTTCAATGCCAGGGAAAAGGAAGGATTATATCCTCAAAATCCCTCTGCTAAGGCAGCAGAAGAAATTTATTCAGCTCCCTGTAAAGTGCAGTAGAGAGCCCAGTCTGGCAATTAGCCCCAGGGCAACTGCAAAGAATTCTGGCCGAGGGACCGCATGTCCTGGGACTCCCACTCCTCCGTGACCCATCTACAAATCCCTGTCATGAGCTGTTAGTTAAAACCACAATACAGGCATAAATAAAGGAGTGTCACACGATTAACTATGACTGAAACTGATAGGTGCTTTGCCTGAGTTAATAGCTAATGACTCTAGGATTCAGCTCAAAAGACTGCATTTCACATACCACAATAGCAGAAGTGAATGGATACACTGTTTAACTTTCTGTAAACTATTCAACAGGCACAGACCTTGGACTGTTGCTTTTTCTTTTTTTCTTATAGGCATGACAAACAGAGTAAGAAACCTCAAACTTAATAAACTGTATTACTGAAACAATTAACGAACACACTTAATTAGCTTATTGACCAGCTGAATGACAGGTTGTTACAAATGAAGACTATTATCCCATGAAGCGCTGGTTCACTAACAGGCATTGTATCATAAGCAGAGAAGAAAAACTTAAATACTTCCAGACTTTCTAAAAGAACTGGTAAAGAATTTGTTTTGGCTTTAGCAGAACATTCTTCGTAGGCAAGTAAAAATTATCCAGCTTTCTTATATTTGAGTAATTAAAACAATGTTTGGTGTTTTTGGTATCTGATACATCTTTAATCTTCTGATATTTCAGGGTATTGGTCTTGCAAAGACTCTATTGCGAATGAAGCATTAATCCTGGAAATGAATCCGCACTGATTTCTGACAGTCTATTTGTTTAAGACGTTCAGAAGCCAAACCATGAGCTTCAAGGAATTCCAGACAGTTATTTTATGAGATGGTATTTTTAAGACTATTCTAAAGAAAAAAAGTTTTAAAACTGCTCTAAGAAAAAAAGTACCAGTATGAAGCACAGAATTTTATTTGTATCATTTTTCCTGCCTGAGGAATATGAATAGGGAAGTTCATTTCATACACCTGTCAAAAAATGAACATACCTGAAATTTACCTCCATAGGAAATGTTTTGCTAAAACTAAACACATATTTATACAACTGAATGAATTGTTTCAACTGGGATATTACTACTGTCATTGCCTCCAGATTACATACACTAAAGTCATTGCATGTAGTAGTCTCTATACCTTAGGTTATGTATTAAGAGTTATAATATGCTGAACCAAGGACACATTTGAATGCATATATGTTTTGATCACACTGAAAAAATGGATAACCTTTATAATTTTCAGTAAGTTTTTACAGGTATTCACTATTAATGTTATTTATCTTAATTTAAAAAAAATATTTAAAAATACACTTCTATTGTCCGCTATAGCTAATATATTTTTCTTTACTACGATTTTCCAAATTTCACCTCAATAACAGAGCTACTCTAATTCATGTATTCTTAACAAGTACAGATCTTTTCTACAAAACCTTTCACAGTACTTTGCAAGGGAAGCAGAAAGCATTATTTGGCAAACAATGGGCAAGCAAAGAGTGGGACATATCCCCAAAACACTGCAACCTGCAACTGACCTGAAGTTAAATACCTCAATAAAAAGGAGGGATCAGAGACAGTAATTTTTCAATTCTTTCAGTGATCACTTTAGAGAACAGTGCAGCTCCTCTCAGCAGTTACACAGCACAACTGAGGGACAGTGAGGAGCAATGAACAAGTGTAGACAGACATGACTTCTTAGCCAGCTTCTTTTATGGACATTTAGGCATATGTTGCCTTCAGCCAGATAAGCAACTTCAGTATCTGTCTCTCTTTAGAATATCAACTCTTTTTAAATTTTGTTCTCAAATTATAGATGCTGAGATGACCAGAAACCTCCTTTAGTAAACCTGGTACTCAAAAATACCTGCTGAAATGAACAGCATTACTTGTGAATCTAGTCAGAAAGAATCTGCTTTAGAGAAATTTGGAAATACCAGCTTCTCCAGTTTCATGCTGCTTGCAAAAAATATCTCTCTCTTTACAGTTAAGTGAATAAAGCGACAAACCAATTTTGAAGAAAAAGTTACTTTTTTAGTCTAAAACTGAAATGCTGTAACTATATGAAAACACATGGGTATCTTAGTAGACACTTCGAAGTGATCTTGGCAAAAAAAAGTGATGCTTAATTGTATTAATTCTGACAAATGGTAGGCATCTGCATTCTTTTCTCAATACAAATGCAAAGTAATCATATGCAAAATTAACAGGACTCAAGATTACCAACACAATCTTTACTAGGTGCACCAATGACACCGCAGAAGTATTCTAGGAAATAAAGAGATAATCTGTGTCATAATAAAGGTATTTTTAGTAGGATTATAATAAAAAGCAGCCAAAGAGGAGGAATTACAGAAGAGAAACATCATCATCCTATATGCTTGCTTTTTAAATAGGAAGTAAGGAATCAGTGGTCTAAGATGACTGACTGCTTGGATTTCAGAAATACAGGACTACATGGCTGTAAAGGCCCTTACAGGATACCACATCCAGTCTCCAGCTTTTGAAGACACTGTAATGTATACTGCTCCCCAGAAATTCACCATTCTCCTTCTCTAAGTGGGATTTTTTTATCCTACTGCTTCCGTTGCATCTGTTTCCCAACTTCAAGCATCTGTTTTCTCAATATAATTTTCTATATAATAAGATGCAAGTTTAGGTAAAGGTTTATTTCCTATGTTTTTATGACAACAAGAAGTTTCTAGCCTGTAGCTTAACTGTTAGTTTATTATACAGCCTGCAAAAATCTTTTTGGTACTAGGAAAGCATTTGATGAACCACAGCTTTTACAGGTCATATCATAGTAAGCTATCATATAACATGGTAAGCTATTCTGGAGCAATCACCATTAACATCTCCCATAGGAGAAATAATTGCTAAGTGTTCCACTTAGAGAAAGTAGAGGCAGCCAGGAAAAGTGAATTGACTTGAATAGAAAAGAGAACCATCAAGAACATTATTTGCTTCCCATATTACTTTCAAAAAATTGAAATATTAATACTACTTTTACAGTTGCTCTTTTCACTTTATTTCTCAATGCTGACGACACTTCAGAAACCACTCACAATTAAGCAACACGTACATACATGTGTATATGTATTTATTAAACCATACATCTTTATTCTAAAACTATGAAATTTCATTCCTCTAGCCCCTATCTCTCTCCTGTCCTTCTAAGCTTGTAGACTGACATTTTCACACATCACTTACTACACTTTCCTCATGGGCATGAGACAGTACAGCTACATCAACAGGAGGTCTAGAAGAATTGTGTTGTTAATTAGGAGTGATTGGAGGCCTGAGAATACAACTAGATTCTTCAACTATTTGCACCAGAATGTCCTCCAAGCTTTAGTTCAGGGTGGCTGCAGTTGCTGACTTTTAACACTGTGCGCACTGTTGGAAATACTCTGCAGAAAATACGCCCCTGCTCTCCTGGGACTTGAATACAGCAACATTCCTACTGTTTTTACAGGACTACTGTTTTTGGATGAGATACATTAAAGGAATTTAACTAAGGTGGGGTGCAGAAGAATGTGTTGGGAGTTGAAAAATATTCCACAGAAAGTTGGGAAGAAACCCAAAGTATTAAAAGCAGAGGACCTATAATTGAAGACCAGCTGAAATTCAAGGAAGAAGCAGAAAACAAAGTTGGAGAGAATTACAGAATGGTAGAGGTTACATACATACGAAATCACAGCAGAAATTCTAATACTGGTTTTATCCTATGCTTTTAGCCTGGACCAAAAGAAATTTCAGCAAAGTCCTTGTTAACTTGATTGATTTGCCTACAAGAGGCCACACACATATCCTTCCATCAATGTGCTCTGTAGATGGTAAAGGCCCCTCTGATCCTGGAACATTTAATAAAACATTTCTGAAGCCAAACATACAATACACCCTACAAAAAATAAATGTGAAACACTGATGATTGTTGAAAAAATGTACAGACATTCATACTAACCAGCATAAACTCCAGAAAGGACTTGTGACATGTTACTACTCATAAGGAAAGATCAGGTTAGCATCTTCTCTGAACAGACAATCCTCACATTTATCAAAACAAGTATCAAAAAAATGGAAAACCAAATTCTTTTAGAATTCAGATTCAGGTGAATGAATCACTTAAATCTATATTTATGCAAGGTCTTAATGAATGCTCTACAAAAATGCCATACTACAATTCCCATTCTAAACTGAACCATTAAATCAAATAACAAAATGTCTCTGAAATCCTTACTATGCTCTTCTCCAAGACTGACACTGAAAGGATCAATGAAATTTGTGAAAAAAATGAGAACATGCATTATTCTACACTAGGAGGCACAACCTTTTCTTGAGAGCATGGAAAACACATTTTTTCCAGGGAAATACTGAAAAAAAAAATATTATAAACAGGAGACTGAACGTTTAATAGGATTCCAAGTCAGGTATGAGGGCAATGCAAGCTTATTTTCGTTTTTCTCCCAGTTTACAAGGAACATGTTACTGTCTTTTGGTGAAGGATTGTTGAGTAAGCTTTAGTTTCAAAACCATTGTAATGTGAGGGGCATGCACAGGACATAAGGTTTTAGCTATGTCATTTAAAATACCTCACTCATGCATGTGGCAGAAAGAACAAGCAGGAAACTGCTCAAGCATAAGAAGTAAGAGACAAAAGATGCCAAGTCTAACACTGAGGAAGAAATTTTGTCTTGAGGACAATAAGGGGGCTGGAGCACCTCCCATATGAAGACAGGCTAAGAAAATTGGGGCAGTTCAACCTGGAGAAGGCTGTGTGGTGACCTCATAGCAGCTTTCCAATATCTGAAGGGGCCTACAAAGATGCTGGAGAGGGACTCTTCATCAGGGACTGTAGTAATAAGTCAAGGGGTAACGGGTTAAAACTTAAAACAGGGAAAGTTTAGACTGGATATGAGGAAGAAGTTCTTTACTGTGAGGGTGGTGAGGCACTGGAATGGGTTGCCCAAGGAAGTTGTGAATGCTCCAACCCTGGCAGTGTTCAAGGCCAGGTTGGACAGAGCTTTGGGTGACATGGTTTAATGGGAGGTGTCCCTGCCCATGGCAGGTGGGAGGAACTAGATGATTTTAAGGTCCTTTCCAGCCCAAACCATTCTATGATTCTATGACATAAGTGCAAATAGAAATACAAATTAATAACAAACAACTATTAATTATCATAACTATTTCTAGAATTTTATGACTGCACATTACAATGCTGTATTTGTTAGATCTCTCATTCTTAGGAAACAACAGAGAAACAAAGGTCGTTTGTCACAGGTCCTGCTTCATTTGTCATGTAAAATCCATGAACTTTCATTTGAACATGTGCTTCCACACTTGTTCAAAGAACAGATTCATGGTTTTACTATTCCTGAAACAGACAAGGATTAAGAGCTCATCAGTATAAACACTGGATCCCAAATGAAGCATTTAACAATTAGTGAGTACTAGCCTTTAATGTTCCATACACAAACTTAACTCTGCTCTTCTAGAAACATTCTTGGGCCATGATGACATTTAAAATCTACATCTTCCATTGCATTTCTTTCAGAATTAATTGTTTTTGAGCACCCTTACATGGTGACCTAGCATAAACAGATTTTAGAATCTTTACTTCCACATCACTGACTTCTGACTAGAGTTTATTATGTCACTAGTAGGAATGCTACAATAACCTGCAGAAGCCAGTCACTGAAAAGGAAGGAGAAAAATAGAAAACATTTTGCAGAAAAAAGTTTCTTCTTTGGAGCTGGCAAAGGATGACAGATGAAGGAACTGTGACTTTAGACTGAGGTTTCAGAAGGTAACTACTATCACTGCCTTGGGATCTGCCACCCATGTTACTCTCATCCTGCTTCTGACTGCATCCCGCTTCTTCCTGTATCCTGCTTCTTCCTGTTCCCCATCACCGATCCTCTCCAAAGATCCATGCCCCTCTGAGTCAGGTCTCTTCTTCCCCCCACACTCCCCTTCCCTCACCCTTTTTTTTATTTCCAGGGCTTGAGTGCTGCCTGGGAGTCATAAGAAAGTTTCCTTGTATTCTAACACTTGGTATCACAGCATTCACTGACAGCTAGAACACTTGTAAAGGACATTTTGCTCCAGTTATGCATTTCAGGGATGCATTTCACCATGCTTTGTGCAGGTGAAATCCAAATATTTGTGGAATATATTGGGAATATATTTTCAGATGCTTGAAAATCGGCTAACTTTGGGTTCATATTACTGGAAGGACCAAAAGCAGAGTGACCTTTGTAGTAAATTTAAGTTTCTACCTCAAAGCATACAGACGATCCGAATCTTCACCAAAAAAGTCATAAACTACTTTTTTAACCTGAGTAAACCAGCATATTCGTTCTCTAGCATCATTCCCCCCCCCCCCCCAAAAAAAAAAACAAAAAATGGATTTTTTTACATCCCCTCAAAAAAATAAAGCACCCCCCCCCCCCCCCAAAAAAAAAAAAAAAAAAAAGGGATTTTTCTAAATCCTCTCAAAAAATTTCAGCCTGAGGCCCACGTTCAGGTAACAAAAAAATAAAAAAATCTCAAAACGTTAGATTTCAGCCCGGCGATAAGCAATAAATCACAGGGTCTTGCTAACTTTTTAACAATCTGTTTACATACAAGCTTTTCCCCTCTCTCTGTATATTTACACAGGTATGCAAAGATGATAACACTGTGTCATTTATTAAAATGCTGTCAAGAGCTGAAGGAAGATGTGCAATTTTGAATAGTCAAATGTACAAACTGATGTGAACATATTACTTTAAACTAAACTAAGATTTTATTGCTCTAGCAAACATTCTATTGTTTTTTCTGGGTTTTTTTACCCATTCAATGGTCACATTTCAACAGATTCAAAATATTAGCCTACAATACTGTGAAACACATGAAGTTGTTGAATAGGAATTTCAATGAAATCTGCAGCTTCTGGAAAAATATCTGCTGTTGAGATACACGTGCAAAAAACCAAATTAACATTAAATCAAAGGAGAGCACAAGGTGCGGAAGATGGTATAACCTTAGTTGCTCAATCAGGAAAGATAAAGGTAGGATTTAAGTAATGTTTTTTTATTTGCAGAAATAGCTTATAAATAGAGAAGTCAGAACAGGCTAGAATAACTGAAATCAGAATGTCACGGATCCAAGTCCACAGAAAATAAGGATACTAGCTTGAAGGAAAAGGATGTTCAGAACAACGTTGTCTTGTAACAATTTTATAGTCTCAAAATCACTTTCTTCTGGAAAAGAATAACAAATGTGTCCTTTCCCAGGGATGAGTCAAAATTTTTCTTTCCTCTATAATATCGTTTTAAAACTACCTGTCTCAAAAGCCTGAACTCAATTTTCTTACCTGTGTCCCAACAGTCTCTTGGAAGCAGCGCCCAAGCTGAGTTTTAACTGAAACAGGAAACATATGAGGAATGGGTTGTTGATTTGTGTAAGCAGAATGTCCTTTCTGGGTCTTCTGATACGGAAGACCTTGGTAAGAGACCTGTGGATGTACTGGCTGAGGTACTTTCGCTTTTTGTCCTGTTGATGTGCTGTCAATTCTTGAAACTTGATGGATCTGAACTGAGGCTTCAGGGGGATGTTTCACATGGATATTCACTATGTTAGGAGGGAACTTCACTAAAATAATTGAAGGAAAAACACATAAGAAAAATTGGTAGTAAAATGTGTCAAAAAAGGTATCTTAGGCACCTCTAAGACATTTATTTTTGTACATCAGAATTTTTACAGAGTGCCATAAAGGGGTGAAATATAAATGAAGTCCAAATTTGGGGGTTAGAGGGAAGTATGAAAGAACAAGTAGACTCTCATTAACAAAGCAAGAAAATGAAAACTGCACACGGGAAAGAATGACATTATAGAATTGTAAAGACTGCTACACAAACATGGATGTCCAAATTGGCTTGTGTGACATTAATACTTGTGGTCATACAGTGTAATAAGAATCCCATTCAAAGTTCCAAAATTCAAACTGTACTGGGTTATTTTTGGATATATAGTAAGCTTTATTTTCTTTTTCAGATCCATCATCTTTCCCTGGAACAGAGAAACAGCTTCAGATTTCATCTCTTCACCTTCATATACCTGCCAAGTCCTGAGTTTGCCCCTGAAAGAGTTGCCAGCAACTCAACCATCTAAAACCACCACTCCCTTTGCTGAACTTTGAGTTCAGGATTTGGCACATAAAGAGGGAGGAAATGTTTTTCAGATACTTCTGGTTTTAAATACAGTTGTAGTTTTAAGTCTGGGTATATAGACTGAGACCCTTCTGTCAATGTCATCTGCACAGAACTGTTTCTGGCCCGCAAACCTCTTTTCATTGGATGCCCTTTAAACATGTAGCTTGAATTACTGACAGGGGAGAGGGAACAGATAGGAGAGATGTGTACAAAGTTCTATCATTTGTAAACTGCATAACAGTTACCATTTACTGTGTCTGACTGGGTCTGTTTGGTCAGCATGTACTGCACAGACTACTTGAGTCCAGCCTAACAGCCCTTCCAAACATCAAGAACCAGCAATTATCACCTGATATACTTTTTCTACAATGCATATAGGATTGTTGAGTCTTCTGAATTGTTTCCTTGACTCCAGGAGGCCAGACTGCTCTTTGGAACTTGACTGGGCTTCTTTGGAACTTGATTTTCAGGTCTTATTTCAACCTCACAGCTCCACTTCCAAGGAAGTGTATTTCATTTATTTAGGTGTTTTAAAATTACATTATTTTGTAGAGATAGCTTTTGGTTTTCATATTACTTTTATTTCTCTAGGAACATTTTTAGTATTTATCAGTCTCACACAGGAATTCCTTAAAAGAAACAAACTTATTTTTACTCTGCCCTGCATTGTTTCATTTATGAAAATATGAAAAACATATTGCAGATGAAACATCAGCAATAAAGTAGCAGAAAGTCAGCAAAATGTGGCTGCAGGGCCCTAACAGCTCTTCAGATCTTGCCTGTATCTGAAAAAACCTTCAAGCAAAACTTATGCTGCGCGAGTTCTGTTACAGATACACCCACAAGGAAAGGTCCGGTCTTACAAGGAGCAGCAGTAAAACCCTTCTTAGGCTATTAGACTGGTTTTGCAAAGTCTGGCTGTGAAAAGAACAAAACTCACCCCAATGTAACACTGACATACATTTTTATGTATGAAGATGGATCCCTTCAACTAGTTTCTCCATCCAGCTGATAAATCTACAAAATATATTAGCCCTCAAAAGAAATCTCTGAACTGCACTGCTTTAATCCATTAATCCACCTGGAGATGTTCAGATGCTTAAAGCATCAAATTTAGGCTGGTTCCTCCCATGTAGTATTATTACCACAATCCTCTCCAGGTCTTGGATCATTGCCTAGATGTGCTGATTATTTTTTATTTCTGCCAGCCATTTCAGGATAAAATGTTTTATTCTTTCCTTGAAAGAAAAGAAACATTCCTCTGTCAACAATCCAACATCTGCATTTGGGCATGTAAAGAGAAGAAAAGGCATTGTGACTGCTGACGGTTCTGATGAGGACTTGAGGGCCCGGAAAAAAAAATATTTAAGAGGTCAGACTCCTTAGCAATGAGAAGTCTTTTGTGTGTTTTAAGACAGCAACTTCAAATCTGAAAAAAACCCCATGCCTTAAAATTATCTTATGGTCCACCATATTGTCTAAAATAATTTGTTCAGGAATGAAACAGTCACAGAAATAAATTGCTGCTTTGCTAAGTGTCTAGGTAATTATAAGTTACGTTCTCTTTTCCCTCTCCCCCCTTTTTTTTTTGTCTTTTAGAGTCAGAAAAGTCTGGGTAGCTTTAGGAACTAATACTCCATCACGTCAGTGGAAAATATTTCCCAGTGGACTATGTAGCAGTCCCTAGAGAACAAATCCATTGAAAAGATGGAGTAGATGCTTAAAAACATTTATAAAATATTGTGTTTCCAGGAGAATACTGTCAACACTTCCTTCACAGCTATGTCCCTTTCTGGAAACAGAATTACTACATTAGATTACGTTTTATCACAAACACACAAATAGTTTGGCCTCTTTTCGCAAAGTTATTCAGCAACCAGTTGCCAGCAACTGAGCCTCCTCACATCTTTCCCCCATATATTTTGTTTTTAGTCAGAGGTAACAATCTTGGAGAGGTGATTGTAAAGACACCCTTGACAAGAAAGAAAAAGCAATCTGGCAATTCAACAAACATTATTTGCCTGGGCAAAATGTGATTAACATTACAGCTTTTCTTGTTTTTGATGCTCTGCTTTCTTCACAGCATTAGCAGTAGGAAATCCCTACTGTTTTTATGTGATTTTGTTATATGACCTGGAAAGAATGTTCTGTTTAACTGAATCGTATCATGGCCTATCTACACTAAAAAGTTCACCGCAAAACTAAGTTATAGACTCTACCAAGTGATATAACAAAGATAAACATGGACTGTAGTTTTACTTTTACATTGATTTAAAGTTTGTTATGTTGAAAAGCATTTTCTCTTCCCTCCACTAGAAATCAAAAAACTACCTGCTACTTTCTATCTAGGTATACTACAATTTATGGACTCTGTCCAGCCAGAACCATTCTCTTTTTGAACATGTCTGCACTCCTGGAAGAAGGCCCCTGCATTATCCTCAGACTGTGTAATCCGTATTAGATTCCACTGAAAGCAAATTAAATTTATCTATAAACTCTTTTCAATAGCACTGTTATTGCTTATTATTTCAGCCATTAAGCAAAATACTTTCTAATCATTCTAGTGAGCTCATGACTTAAGCTGCATGTCAAGATTCACACTAGGTAGACAGATCATTGTCTTTACTGGTTGGATACCTAAGACAAAATTAATTAAATAATATTAATAACATTAATAAAATCAACTCTAAAGGAAAAAATGTCTATCAAGAAAAAAGTTACCTTTAACACCTTGCTGTCCAGACATCGTCAGTGGTAGAGTATGAGTAGAGTGAATAATTTGTGATCCTACAGCCTTGTTCACCTGTTGTGGGTGATGGTAGAGCTTTTGAGCATTGGCAGTCTGTACAGGGATCTGACAGAGTTTACCGGTGTAATTAGGAGGGCACTGGCATTTATCTCTAGAACTACACTGGCCTCCATTCATGCATGGAAGGTGGCAAATAACTGAAATTAAAAAAGAAAGAAAAATTTTGTTAATGACTTCAGCATTACTATTGTCTGACCAGGTATCACACACAAGTTGAGTATAAAATGAGTAGGGCTGTGCCCTTCATTCCTAGAGCATCTGAGGAATGAATATCCATCCGACATGAGCTTTTAATTGCCTTGTGGTAGAACCACTTCCCTTCCCCTCCTTGTGACCTCTGCCTGTTCACACCTTCTTCCAATGACAAACCCTCCTTTTGACCTCTGCCTATTTTGCATCTTCTCTCCATGACAACCACGCTAAGCACATTCTCCCCTTAGAAATTCTGGCTATTTTAGCTCATTAGGCTATTAAGCAAGATATTAAATTAATGTACTGCTTGGCTGCACATCTTAATCACAGTTTTGCACAGATATTTTTATTTAGTCTGTTTCCAAAAATCCTGGACCATCTACACTTCCCTGGAAGACTGTGGAAAAACTCACCAGAGAGTAGGCAGTACTAAGGATAAATTTTCCATTTTCACTTTAAGCTTTGGTTGTACTCTGGAAAACCACGTCTTACTGAGTATCCAAATTTTTGCTTAACATTTATCTCTCCAATAAAAGAAGCTAATTTGTACACCCACCCACACAGACAATAAAAATATTGAGAGATTCTACTCAAATTATTTCAGAGACGAATTCCAAAGTATTAAAATATTTTAACTGCAATATAAAGACAAGGGTAATTGCTTCTGTACCAGCTAGTACTTGCACATTTACAACAATATAAATGATCAAATGAAACATGAAAAATGTCAACATCAAATGAAAATATTTCTTAGCTCAGCTACAGACAGTAATAAGGCATGGTTCAGCACTTTCTAAAAATACGATGTGAGACTTTATAATCAACCATAATGTAGCTGAGCTGTCAACATTTTCGAGAACTAAATGATGTAAAAACAACAGAAAAAACACTGTTTTTGTGCAAGAAAAATTAAGGCAATTTTTTGAGAAACCAAAGAATTCTTGAGAAATACCATACAATGTCCATTTGTCAGCTCTAGGATAAGTTCAGACTAAGAATAAATAAATAAAAAACTAGACTTTGCTGTAATTATGGCCTTTTGCTGGACTGCTTGCTCAGTCTATACCGAATTACAATAAAAATGAGAAACTGGGGAGAATGCAAGGTAGTTAGGAACCTAGTACTTACTATTCCAAGTAGTGTAATCTGTGGACAACCACAGCCTACTGCCATTATTAGTAACATAAACCGTCAGTATTGGAAAAGGTACCTTTGCATTGCATGTTGCAAGAAGACAAAGTAAGGCATTCAGCAGCTCAAAGAGCTCCAGCCCAGCTGCGTAATTCATTTGGCCCAGAAAGAGTGCTCAAGAAACAGCACAATCAGCCCAGCTTGTCACAAAGCACCCTCATATTGTATTGACAGGGTCTTGAACGGCAATGCCTGATTGCCAGATAGGTCGACACGCAAATGTAAACAGCCAGATTTGTTCTTTCACTCTGTTCTACAGATGTATATTTAATATTTTTCTTATCGCATATTTTCATTTCATATAAACTGACTGAAAGTACTTCAAGCTGCAGCACTCTGCTAAAAGGTCTAGTTGATTTTGGAAGGCTACCCACACCAGTGCAGGCTTCATTTCCTGGGTGCCAGTACTGTCGGGATTTCACCTGAGTGAATAGAAGGCATCCTTAAAGAGTGGCTTTTACTTTAGGGCAAAATGAAGGATTTTTGATCCCAGCAGTAATCAAAGCCTGACAGCTAGTTGTCTCTCTCTGGTATCATTTCTCCCTCAGCAGCCATAAATGAAGAGGTTCACTGCAATGGCAACAACATACAAAGAATTTTAGGTACTTGTAAAGATCCAACTAAGCAAGGTTGAAAGCTAAGGTGATTTTCCTGCAAAAGTAACATCACACAATAAAACAGTTTAAAGTAGCATTAAGGGGACAGCAATTTGGTATTTTAAAGAAGTGAAACAAAGGCAAATAAAAATAGTCTCACTGAGGGATGCCTTGAGTACAAAGGAGCCTATGTTATAGGTCTTCTTCCCAACCTTCCTGGACTCAAGGCAACCAGGTAACATGCAAAATCCAGCTTTTAAACAGTATTAATATACCCAGTATTTCCACCAAAATACATTAATTTCTTCCAAACTCCTGTTTCTGTAAATCAGTGGGTGCCTGGAAGGCCATGTCACATGCATATCTCTGCATTACAGGACGGTCTTCAGGCTTTCCTCTCCTGCAGGAGTCCACTGGGTAATGAATGGGTGTGTGAAAAGCTTTTGAGTGCTAAAAAAACACCGGGAAGGTAAAATACTGATAGAAAAGAGTTCATTCATGTCCCTTTTTGTAACTGTTTGCCATGGATATTCACACAAATAACTTGTGCAAATAAGTGCAAACAAATGGCACTGAAAGGTCTAGTATGTGGTAAAAAAATTTAGTGTCTCGTATTTGCATAAACCAGAAAATAAAAATTCCAAGCTGCCCACATCATCACATGATGAAAATCACTCAGTCAACTGATTTCTGAACTGTTATATTGATTTACATTTCTTGAAGGTTTGGCCTAATGTATGAGGAATGAACTTTGAATGAGAATATATTAAATCTATTCTGAGAATATAAAATTCTGTAACAAAATAAATATTCTGAAACATACAACTGTAAGTTATATTCAGCTGTGCAAAAAGAAATAGGATGTGATCATCAGGCTAAACTGAAACCTTGATAACCTCAAATGGTAAATATTATGACAACTTTTAGAAAAAGAAGAAACACTGAAAAACTATCTGATAATTTTAAATAGATAATAAACATGCACATACTAATTGTAGTGTTTCCTCATGTAGTTTATGGCCAGGAGAAAGGGCTACATTTGATTATGACACAGGCACACACTTCACCAGAGATGGAATTACAACAGACCATTTGAGAAAAGTGAACTGAAGGGAGGTAAGCCTCCAAAAAGGCAGAGGAAGGAAACACTACATTTCCTCAACAAGGCTGTGGGAATCTCAGGTTAATAAAGACCAAAAAGCCCTGGGGAAAGGACCACTTAAGATAGGAACAGGATATAAAACCAGGGTATGTTTGAACAGTTCAGCTTCTGATGAAAGTTTCTTGATTTCTTTTGTTTTGTCATTGAGGTTAAAGAACTTAAACAAACAGAATGGCTGAACACTGCCAGAGGCATAGGGGATATTCCCAACAAAAACCAGACCCAAGTGCTGGGAGAGGCCATCAGAAGATACTGGATTGCCCAACTGTTGTATATTCACAACTGGCAGTCAGATAAAGGGAGCACTGGAGCTTGGTTCTCACTAGGCTGTTGCCATTTCCTCTGAAAATGAGAGGAAAAAGATAAAATAAAAATACCCATTAGGATGTGAAACCCTCTAGCTGCTCAGAGTCTGATAAGAATATGGAGATAGACATGTGCAAGATGACAAGAAATTTCAGATCACAAATGAGTATATCTTACAAACAAAGTAAAATATTAATGGAGCTAAGAAAGGCAACATATTTGTCACTTAGGTCTGCCATAAGCCAAGTCTCTCAATTGTCTCTTAAGGATTAGCCAACATATGACTGGACAAATTTAACAATTTCTTTATTAAATGAATATATAGCCTTTAGAAATGAAGGGACTGGTTTAAATGATTACAAACACACTAAGTATTTTTGTTATCCTTGGGCAATTAATTGGTAATAACAAGCTCTGATTTCTCTGGCATCTGAAGGCCTTAATTCCCCCAGGCTGCAACAGCTTGGTGGGTATCACTGTTCAAATTGAGTCTAATAGAGAAGGTGTGTTGAGATGCTCCCACAGGAAGTCTCTAAAAGGCTGAATGCATTTTAAAAGAAGAATGTTTGCAATATGAATCCTGATAAAGCAGTCATGGCTATGAGTTGGAAACAGAAGAATAGGGCATGAAATCATCAACAAAGAAACTAGGAAAACACTGATATTCAGCTTGTCCATGTAATTACATCATCTAATTTGTTTTCAAGGTACGCAAATAACCTTGAACAGCTCCAGATTAATATAATCAAGCCCAAATGTTTTCATTTAATGAAAATAATGCACAACAAAAATTCCAAGGACCTAAATCCTCCTAATCCTTAAAAATTAGCCCATGCTTACCCAAACAAGTCCTTTGGATGGATGGAAACTCCCTTCCTGTAACTAGTGTTGACTGATTTTTAAATGTTCTTCATCTGACTTTCCATATCCTTTTCTTTCACACCTCAGGGCACATGCAACTTTGTCTCACTTTCCCTCACCACTCTTTGCCTTTTCTACTTGCATGCTATCAACTATTCAATAACATCAACAGGCTAAGGAAAACCTTAAACTGTTCAATAGATTATAATATTTCTACTGGATGCATCACAAATCAGCACATTAATTTTATCTCCAAATACTACACAGTTACCTAACATTACTACATGCCCCACAGCTGCTGGGCATCTTTAATCCATAGAATCATAGAATAGTTAGGGTTGGAAAGGACCTTAAGATCATCTAGTTCCAACCCCCCTGCCGTGGGCAGGGACACCTCACACTAAACCATGTCACCCAAGGCTCTGCCCAACCTGGCCTTGAACACTGCCAGGGATGGAGCATTCACAACTTCCCTGGGCAACCCATCCTGTTACTGAAAACACAGAAAGCACAGGAACTAGCACACAGTTCCCCCAAATGTTTCCCCATAGGAAAGAGAGGCCATTTACTGAAAGGAAGCATATGCAACATTGTATTTTGACAACTCTAAAGAGAAACATTCTATCCCAACAATCAAACACAATTTTTAAAGAAAATCTGATGGTAAGAGCTCCAGCAGCAGATGAAAAATGCCCTTTTCTGCTCACCACTGAAAACAGGAAAGCGATGCCCTGCTCATGTGTATAACCTAGTTACCATCCACAAATCCCTTGTTGCCTACAGCTGCTATTCCATTATCCACACTGCGAGGACAGCGCCAGACTTGGTTCCAAACATAAGCGACCCTCTAGAAATGGCTAGTCTCTGCTACTGCTGAGAGAACAGTCAAGGTGGGTGACAAATGGCAGTATTGCATGGGAGTTGAGCTTCCCATCACAGCACTTTTTAAATGATATTTCTAGTATTCAACAAGAAAGAAAAAATATCTTAAGGGTCTCCTCTGGTTTCCTTTGCTGAATGCAATTCAGCACAAACAGTGGCTTAAGACAAGAGCTCTGGTAGATTAATCCCCTGTAATATGCATAATAATGTGCAAATATATATTGAAAGATGTAGAAAAGTGTTTTTGGAAAATCAGTACAGGAAATGCAGATAGAACAAGACTGCAGGCTTTCTCAGCTGGGTACACCAAAAAGATACAAAGTAAAAAAATACAAGGAAAGAGTTCTCATATAGAAATCCCTCTAGTAAATAGCTTCATTTAGTTTATTGTTAGTTTAACTAGCCCTAAATTGGCTTACACAAATACAAATTCCCCCAAAATGCCATGAATTTAAACATGTAATATTTTTACATTGAAAATGGTAAATTAGTATGAATAACAGATGATAGAACACCATAGGTAAGTGGCATACTTCAAACATCTTTACTTCAAAGTACATTTCTTTATTACTGCAGGCTGTTTTTATCAGATTTGATGAATAGCATGATGAATAGGAGCACCAAAATCAAGTTTGGTTTTATACTCTCTGGATTTTGTTTTTCCTTATTCTGTTCTCCTGTCGTTACAACTCTCATCAACATAATACATTCAAAGCTGTTATGCATGTTTCTTTGCATATGAACTCCCAAGTTAAATTTCACAAAAAAATACAGTAGTCACTTCACAGTGGGTGCATTAACAGTCACATTTGTTTAGTGAGCAAGAAATAAAACAATTAGAAATATTCAGAAGTGGGGGGGGGGGAATTACATGCCTTATGCTATTCAAGGTGGCATGTTTTATTATGCCAGACTTCCGACTAGAAAATGATAAAAAGGAACTCTAGTTAATGTGCTCCCTTATACTGTCACCTTCACACTGCTTATCAGTAGATGTGTAAATATTATAATGAGGATCTTATCAAACAAATTCTCCTCTGAATGCTGTAATACATTAATAGAAACCATCCTAAAAGGCTGAACATGATACTGAAGACAATTCAGACGTTTCCTCTGGAAAGAAATAAGATCTGCAATAGTGCAGGAAAATATTTCAAACAGCAACCTACCTCAAATCTAATGTTATGGTAAGAAAAAATATGAATGTGCAGATGCTAAGCTGGGTTCTCAGTTATTGTGAATTAACATGATCACTGACTTCATTGCAAACTGTCCTATATTTTTAAGCTATTATTACACCAAAGGATCTTTAACAAAGTAATGCACTGCCACTAGGGAATGGGACCCAGAGTACTGCTGTTTATCCAGACATGGAAACCAAATTGTTGCCAAAATAAACAAGCTTTGTGGTGTTATTCCTGTCTGGATCATGTACATTTTCTGGAAAATTAAAAACCCCACAAAACAGAAGCCTCAAGGAAAATCAAGAGGTAGCACAAACAACAGTCCTGAAACAAATTTAACATTTCCAAAATACAAACTTTTTGCATATAAATGTTGTTTTCTGTAGGTAAAATTCTTTTCTTACATTTGCATTCCTAAAGTGATTTAAAAAGAACCCCACAACACCAGAGATAAATGCAGAATGATAATATTTCTCGGGAATTATATCTAGTAACTGAATAGCATCTCTTTCTCCCACAAAACAATATTAACGCTAGGCTGCGTTGCAGGGGTCATTTTGTTGGTTTGCAGTTCAGTGCATTTTGACATTTTAAGACTGTTAACATTAAAGATATAAGCAAACATCAGAGTCCAAGTATGAACTCAACTAATAAGGCATTCTTGAGCAAGAGAATGAATCACATTCAAGTGACCACAACTGTCTTCATGCCACTCTAACTCAGCTGCAATCACATTTGACTCTGTGAAGAGGTCCAAAGCAGCAGACTGCCTCGAAAAATCCCAGAGTAAGAAGATCTGTGTAAATGCCACATACAGATGTACACATGTTCCTTTAATAAAAAACTACTTCTTTATCCAGAAACTACTGACAAGGATACAAGAGTCTTTGGATTTTACTTTTTTTTTTTCCTGCCAAGAGCACCCTAAACTCCTAAACATTATAAAAACATGGGGCTTTTAAAACTGATCGCTTTTGGGGGAAGACAAACTGATCTAGAAATGCAACACTAACTCTACCATATAATGGCAGAAGAGATAGAATATGCATGTTTCAGAGTGAGGAATCCAGGCAGAACAACTAAGGGGAAGAGTTTCAGCCTCCATCTCCTGCTGATGGTTTAACACAGCTTTTTTTTGCCAGTCTCCAAGGACATGCAGGTTGGTGCCTTTCTTCTTCCTTTCTGAATCATGACTGAACACTTACAAAAGTAATTCAAATCTTTTCACACTTTTCTACCCTATTTATTCCTAATCAATTCTACTTTAAATTTTTGCTTATCAAAGAATCCTTACTGAAGAAAAATCTTATACGAAGACTTAGAGAAAAACGTAAGTATTTTTGAGGACTGGACTCAAAGCACTGTTATTAGTTTGAATCTAGTCTCACAACTGAACTCAGTAGAGTTGAGAATCACTGAGCAGAAGAGCAAGTAGTAGTCACTAAAGCTATCCGGGCAGGCATGATTTTACACTTGAAAATATGCTGCCAAGAATCTTGGGGAATTGCACTTGCTCTTGAAGAAGTCATCCTCTGAACAGAAACAGAGACAGAAATTCCTGAACAGCCTTCTCTTTCAGTCACTCTCCCTACTCTACGAAATGGCATGCTGCCCATATTAATAATTTTAAAAACGTCTGTTGTAGCCATGACCATTTTCAGGCTGCAGTCATACCATTTCATAATAAACTTCCTACACTTTTCCATAGGCAAACATGAATTTTCTTTGCACTATGCAAGTTGAAAACAGTTCCGAAACCAGGAATTACAGCAGTGTGGGGCTTTTTTGTTAGTTTTTTGTTTGTTTGCGGGTTGGGTTTTTTTTTATTCTATTGCAGATCTAGAATACATTTATAACAAATAGGAAACACTAAAAAAGAAAGACTCGCTGCTAGAATACAATCTAGCTGCTCTTCACTGTTGTTCTCACAATTCTGGAAGATGTTATCTTTTTAAATGAAAAGTTACTTCACTATTTCTTCTCAAACTCCTCCATGTATCACTATCAACACCAGGCTTTAACAAATCACATAATACCTTAGAGCCTAATTAGATGAATGTATGTGTTGCTACTTAATGCAGCACTACATGACAGTTACCAAGGAAGACAAGTAGAAGACATCACAAGATCAGATTACCTAACACTTTAAGGCATTTTACATTTTCATATCTCCCAACAGCAAACCTGCCGTTTAAAATTCATTCTCTTAGCTGAGATTGTACTGTCTCAGCTTCTTAGTTGATCATTATCTCCATGAGCAACTGAGCTTTGTGTGAGCTGCTAAAAGGTTCCCCAGAGATTAGCATCACCTAATGGCAGTATCAACTTACCATAAATAATGCAGTAAATAACAAATTAGGTATAGACTAGAAAAGAAAAACTGTCTACTTATGGAAAAAGGGTAAGGGATGCTGTCTTCCATGAGGATGGAAAGCTGTGAGATACCATCCAAGAAAAAACAGAATCATGTACGTACTGCCTTAGTTGTCTGTGTCTGTATTAGAGTTGAACAAATTTCTAGATCTCTACTGCCTGTAATGTAAGTTTCAACATGCACCTCATACACAGATGCTGACATTAAAGCTGTTGCAGTCTACATGCTTGTCCTACTAGATATCAGATTTTTCATTATGAAAGCATATCAATGGTGGGGTATCATTCTTTAATGGGAGATCCTGATACTGAAGGCTGAGGAGCAGGTTCAGATCATAAAGGACAAAGCTGCAATACATTTTAGAGAAATACACCTTTAAAATATCACACTACTTGGTAACCATCAGACAAAATGGCAAAATGTCCCAAGAAACATGTTAGCGATTGGTCATGCCTTTGTTATGTAAAGGTTCTGAAGACCACAGAAGCAGCAAAACTGACACTGGCCAGGTACATCAGCATCCTTACCATTTCTGAATAACATTCATTTAAGTGACAGAATAACAGGTATTTAAGCTAACATTCATCCCATTTAATCTTTTGTGCCTTCTTAAACTAAGTTAGGTGTGTTGTTTCCTGAGGTTTCCCACTCTTTCACTAGAGTCTCACCCAGCAGGCCATTCAGGCCATCCGTAGGCCAACCTGCCATGAAGGTGTCTCTCATCACCAACTCAGCCCTTGACTCAGGCACCTCAGTAAGATTTGGTGAGTGGGATGAACCCCTCAACCTTAGATCCAAAGGATCTATGAACACCAATCCACTGCATCCCATACCACAAGACATCCTTCAATTACAAAATTATGTTTAGAACAAAAAAAAGAAAAGCCACAAAAACTGTAGTCATTAAAAAAAAATTTCCATCATTTCCAAGTATCAGGAGACTGCTCTCTGATTAACACTACCACAGTGCTCATTTTTCTGTGAAAAAGTTTATGAGAAGGATAAGTAGGAATAGATTCTTTCAAGTGGATACCCATTAACATACAAATAATAGCTCATAATCCAGACTTCTCTGGATTAGTTAAAAAAAATTAGCTATCAAAGATTTTCTGGCACTGGCTACACCACAAGAAATCGGAAAGTTTTCTAGGGAGTTGACCTTCAGGAGGTGACACAATATAAATATATTGGAAAGGATATTATTCGGAGTTTGAGTAATAAATTAGATCATAGGAGACCAGCAAAAAGCAAAAGACTCAAATCCTGGAGTTCTGAAGGAGGAAAGGAGTGGAGTCAGTGCTAGTGAGTAGGAAGGATAAAGGTTACTCTGCAGAGAATGTACAGTTGGAAAGCCATTAAAAACCGTACTATTTCAACACTTCTCATTGTGGTTCTTTTAACAATATATAATAGCTGCATAAACTGTTGCACAAGCTGTGTGAACCTAAAATATAGTCAGCATTCTGACTGGTCACGTCCATTTCCAAGAAATTAAAACTGTGCACCCAGCTCCCCTGAGCCATGTACAATCCCACTGACAAGCTTCACGCTGCAGTTGTACCTGACCCTGTGCGATAAAAGGTACAAAAAAAAAAATCCCTTTGCCCCCATTTTTCCAAAAGGCATTCTTGGACCTATATAACTTCCAATTAGACTGAAAAAAGGTATGTTAGCACCTAGCTATATACATAGCACCTAACATAATAGGCTGAATTTAATAAAATAATAAATAAGAGGGACATGATTAGAAACATCGCATGTGCAGAAAGGTAATATTACAGCTTATGCCATGAAGCTGAACTTCTCCAGTGGTCTCCAAAGCAGGGTTTGCTCAGCCCAGGTGGTGTGCAAGGCAACCTACTGGGATGCTGGAAAGAAATATGTTTTGTACCATAAATAAATAATTTTTGTGGCTACTTTATCTCATCCATTTTTAATTTCCATTTTACGTATGTGTTATAAACCACACATATACACATGATACATACAGTAGCACATATAATTGATAAATAAATATACATATATTGGAAGCATGTGCTCTATACAATCTATGGACAGAGGCAGTTCCTCTCAGGGAGAAGTTGAAGAGCTCATGTTCCTAAATTATGACATGAAAAGTTGTTGAAAGTTCCCCTAAACTTGAAGTTTCTGAATAATATCAAATAGAAAATGTTTACTTCCATAGCTCATTTTATAATCTTTAAATTAAACTTAAACCTCAACCACCATGACAAATTAACAAAGTATTCAGCTGAATAAAATACAGATAAGAAACACTCTCTGTGACTGGGTTTCTTAAAACCCGGCCCCAGCCTCATTAAAATCATCCTGTGCAAGCAGCAAATACCCAGTTTTCCTTCTTCTTGATTGGAATCCCTCTACACTTCCTAAAAGGTTTGTAAAAAAACCCAAACACCCCCCGCTCAAAACAAAAACAAAAAAAACCAAAAAAAGCCCCAACCCAAAACCACACAAAAAAACCCCAAAAGTTTACAATTCCCACTGTCTAACTTGATTCGCATTTGTGAAGTAAATCGCTTGTGGAAAGTTCACAGTTCCCTTTTAAGAATTCAGGGGGGTTTTATGGATAGATTTATGGATGGATTAATAATTTACAGAATTTAAATGTGTGTGTAAGGAAGATATAGTTCATGTTCTAAAAGAAAGATCCAGAAATCTGTTTCTCTACGCTACAAAACAGGCCTCTCAGTTACAGTGATACTCAAATCTAAGAACAAATTATAGATGGAATGGATAGGGGAAAAGCTATACAGGCTACACTGTGCAGATACAGGGCAATTTTCTGGAGCAGAATAAACAAAACCAAAATAGACAGTAGAGGGGCTGAATGAGGAAAGACTGCAATCAGTAGAGCAGCAATAGCTGCTTGCTTCCTTCTGGTTGTGTGGCATTCGAAAGGACGCATTAAATACAAACCCATTAGCTAAACAAATCTATCCATAAGTGCCATATTTTAAACAGTAAAGAAATTTGTCAGACTCTTCTGTGTTTGCGTAATTCAAAGGCAACTTTCTTCTTTTTTAAGCCAAAGTTGGCATATACTTGATCTTCAGTGAAGTATGTGCAAAGACATTTGGTTTAGCAATAATAAAATGATAGCTGTACAAGGTAGTGTGTTTATTTGAATATGCAACAATGTAATCATTCAAATAAATGCTCTCTTAGTTCTTTTTTTACAGTACTTCAAGTCAGATGTACATAAACTAATCCCTATAAATTAAAACCATATACACTAAAATAAAACATTAAGCATTTTAGCTTCATGCTCTGTTTTTGCTTTAACTTTGAGGGAACATATTCCATGTGGTTTTGAATGGCTGCAGGTGTGGACTTTGTACCATTTCCATTTGTGGTTTTTCCTATGACTGCACACCCAAAAACTGTGTTCGCTATAATGTACGGTCAGATGAATGCTTTGAGAGCAGATGGACTTTTGCTTCACAGTGATGGTCTGAAGTCCTTAAGGTGAACAAGAGAGTGGAAATGAGTTGCTAACTGGCTCGTCTATGTTTAGCCTCGTTAAAGTCATCTGGCTGAACAATCCATTTTCTTTAAATTAGCATCTGGCCCCTGTTAGACGGGAAAATGCCAAATTTGAATAATTATTTTAAGGTTATGAAGAAAGAGCTCACAGATGCTTAAGCTGTATGGTAGAAACCAGAACTATTTGTTGATGACAAGTACTGATAAACACATGGGGGACAGAAAGCATTCCTTCTGAACAGATGTGGATATCAACAACAAAATCCTTAAGATACAATTTTTCTTTATAATATGAGTATAGGTGGCTAGTGATTCAAAATGCATTAAGACCCTGAGCACTGCTCAAATAGCAGTGATACATTTACATTACAGAGTAGAATTTTAGACCACTGATGATTCAGATTATGAAAGTCTATACTACAATACCTGGATTGTAAGTAAATTAACCCATTTTCCTCTCTGCTCAAATTTACTTTATAGAACAAATGGAGATTGGAAAAAAACTATTTCTGTTAAATTGATGCTCATGATAAGTGGTTCCTTCCTAATTGTTTTACATTGGCTCTTCAGGCTGGGAAATACCTTTTTTCCTACTGTCTTCTATAAGACAGAGGATGCAAACAATTCTTAAAGCAGTTCCACTGTTATTTTGTCCTTCTTTTTACTTCATCCATTCAGTCCAGTGCCTGAGAAAAAATACTTGGCCTTCATTTTGCTACAGCTGTTACAGTGCTAATGCATGAATAAATATTTCAAGCATGGTCATCAGTTAATACAGACTAAATTTCAAATTACCAGCTAAAGCGGCGAATTAACTCTCATGTCCTGAAGCTTTTATTTACTCATTTATTTTTAACTGGGAAAGACACTCTGACAGACTGACCAAGTTCCATGACAACTGCTGCAGAAGATTTGAAAAGTTAACCTTTTCACCAAATTGTCTGAGAATTCTGAAATTTTCAAGTTCCTGCCAGTGTCTGTTAAAAGGAAAAATACTTCATGGCAGAAAGAAAAAAAAAAAAAGAAAAGAAAAGAAAAAAGCATAAACCAATAAAGCCTGACAAAGCATAAATGATAATTACTGCAGCAGGAGTAGAAGCAAAACTTTTACCAAATGAGGCTACAAGGTAGCCACCAAAGAGACAGCAAAGGACTAAACTGATACGGTTCTTTCATCATAACTACTTCAGAGAAGGATGATACTATGGCAAGTTCAAGTGCAAAACCTGAAAATAGTTCAAAGTAACACTTCTCTCACCCACAGAGAATACACTACTGAAAACAGACTATGAATTGTCATGTGCTGTTATTGAGCTAAACAGTTATTCCTAAAATAAACTCATCAATTAGGATACCTGATGGAACATCATCAAATTGAGAAAGAAAGCATTTAAAATATATTAATTCTCCTCACTTATATTACAAAAGGAATTAAAAAAATCTCTGCGTAACATTTATTGTCAATTATTTTAAATCTTTCATTGGAGAAGCTACATGTATATCTGCTAAGTCCCAGCTGAAGCCATAAGAATAATGTTTTGCTGGGGCACAAATTACAAAGATCAGGCATGATGGCTCATCTACCCAGACTAACATCACCAAGTAGTAAAAACCACTTCATAATAGAGAATTAAAGCATCTCTTCTAACAGGTTGCCATTCTAGCAACTCTGACTAAACCCAGTACAACAAAGAGTAAAATATGAGGGGTACAAAAATGAAGAGTACACCTCACAAGCTGCCAGAAGAGTCTGTAAAGCTCATAAATCTACACAAACACTTCTACAGGCTGTTGGTCTTTTATATGTCTTCACATGTCATCGAATTTGCCCTCCAATATTATTTACAACCAATGTCTTTCATACCATGTAATAATGAAAATCTCCCCCAAATGTCATAGTCACTCATTACATAGTAACTGGCAGCAAGAAAAGGCCATTCATTGCTCTTAGATTTCCTGTTGTTCACTAACTACGGATAAAAATGTGCTGGCTTGCTTGCAGATCATTGCCATTTTTTAAAAATAAATATTATAAATATAATAATAATAAATATAATAAAAATAAAATGCAGTAAATAATAAAAAGCAATGCTAACTTCTATAGCATTGATAGAAATTCATGATCATGTATGTCTGAACAAAATTCTAATGTTCTATTAACGTTTTGTAAAGTAATTGCTTTACATTTTCATAGCTCTAAATAATTATGTTCCTAGACACTTATATAGGGAATTCTGCAAGAATAATAATTACATAGTGAGCCTTTCTACTAAGCTCCCTTTAAATAACCTATTGTTTTAAAATATATTGGTCAAACTTTCTTTCATTACTTTTAACAGAAGACCAAGTAAAATTTCAGCTGAATGTTTATGCTGCTTCTTGGAAGTTGCTGTCTATACATAATTGGAAACTTCTGGACAACCTCAATTATCCAAAAAACACTTGTACAGAGTCAACATGGTAAAACAGCAAATTTTTTTTGACACAAAATTCCAATAGGGAAAGTGCCAGCATCCATAAGGGTGGATAATAATAGGGTGGGTTGGAACTAGATGATCTTTAAGGCTCCTTCCAACCCAAACCATTCTATGATTCTATGATAATTTGAGCATTATTGCAACAGGGTACAGGATATGCAGATCCCTGTGATCCATGCTGAAAGTTTTAAAATTTATTATTAAATCAATAATGTCCTTCAAAATATGAAGGACCAGATATATTTTTACTTTGGACACCATGCCACCAAAAGATATCTGGCAGATCTTTATTATTGTGTTAATATAGGACCAGAGACAAATGGACATTTTATGGACAAGAAAGGAAGAAAGCAGGATGGATAAACAAGTTTCACAAGGAAGACAGGCTTATACAGACTGCAGGCCACAGCACACACGTATGACATCATTCTCAACCTCACAACTGCCTACGAAGACCAGTGAAGCTGCAGGAGAAACACTTTAAGGTTCACTCAAATTTAATGAAACAAGAAATACAGGGTTCCTAAAAATCTGCCCTTCTTCCAAAGAAAAGCACACAACGAAATATCCCTTTATCCCCAGTAACAGCCTAAGTAAACTAAGGCTGTGCACAGCAAAGCCATGAGGAGAGACAACTGTGCAGGTTATATGGAAAGGGATCAGAAGAAAAAGGGAAGAGAGTGTTAAAAGAGATACTGATGAGCATTGAAGAGCAATATAAAAGGGATTAGTAGAGCAACAGTTTTATCACCATTTGTGACACAATTTTATCCTATGTTCTTGGGAAAAAAAATCTTAAACTCTCCTTGGTCTCCATCTGCAGTATGGGACTGGCGCTGTTCAATATCTTTTTCTGTGACACAGGCAGTGGGATTGAGTACAACCTCAGCAAGTTTGCTAACAACACCAAGCTGTATGGTGCAGTCAACATGCTGGAGGGAAGGGATGCCATCCAGAAGGGCTTTGAAAGGCTTGAGAGGCGGGCCAATGCTAACCTCATGAAGTTCAACAAGGCTGAGTGCAAAGTTCTGCATGTGAGTCAGGGCAGTTCAAAGCACAAATACAGGCTGAGTGGAGAATGGACTAAGAGCAGCCCCAAGGACAAAGACTTGGGGTGTTGGTTGACAAGAAGCTCAACACGATCCAGCAGCGTGAGCTCACACTCTTAACAGGCTGCCCAAAGAAGTTGTGGATGCTGCACCTCTGGAAGTGTTCAAGGCCAGGCTGAATGGGGCTTTGAGCAACCTGGTCTAGTGGAAGGTTTCCCTGCTCATTGCAGGGGGACTGGAACTAGATAATCTTAAGATCCAACCCTAACCATTCTATGATTCTACTTCCCTGTTTGGCACAGATGCTGCCAAGTGCTCAGATACAAAATACCTACAAAAAGATACGTATGTAACTTTTAATTTCTCATTTATAACAGTTTGAATAAACTGCTTTAAATGAGATACAGGGCTGCCATGAATAGTGAATATAAGACCAGGTATTAAATGACTGCTTCCTTTACTAAGTTCTGTCATTTCTGTGCAATGAATGTGGCAGGGATCCTGCGGAAAAAAAGACTGTAAATGTATAATTACATACATATGCAAAATGGGGAAAAAATTAAAGAGCATGAAGAACATTAATTTGAGCATTTCCTAATTCCTTACTGCTTCATTTTACAGTTACAAATTAGTCACTGTCCTCCCATTCTTTACAGAGTGAAAATTCATTTCAAAACCAGGTATTTTGGAATGTAGGATAATTCTGCGGAGAAACAGGACACATCACTAAGTAATTTCAACAGTGAATGAGACAGAAACCTCATGTTATTCTATACACATCCTTTCCTATGCACACATATCGAGACTCTGTTTTACAATCCTCTGTGGATGTATAAGGACTGAAATACCATGCAAACTGCACATGCATCAATCCAATAGAATAATGAGAATCATCTATTCAGCAGAAGTTTCCACTCATATTAAATGCTTTCATTCTCCAAGCCAGAGATATTAGAGGTTGGTTAGTTTAACTGTGCAACATACCCCATTCACAAAATGAAACTGCAAAAAACCCCATTTTCACTGGAGCAGATTGGCAATCAAGAATACCCTTCCTTTTAAATACCAAGCTTTCATCACCTTCAACTGAAATGCTAGAGCTCTTCATAAGAACAGCCAAAATCTCCACTACCTGAAAAGCTGTATTTCCCCAATCTGTTTCCTGTTGAGGGTTTGATTTTAATGGCTTATCCATATCTTATGAAATTTTCAGGAAACAGGATTTGTTCCTTGCCTGGGCTCACTGGTACCAAGTTTCAGTTGAAATGAGAAATTAAGTGAATTTTAAGAATCTGAAATAACCTACAGGAAAGCTTGAGCAGCTTTAGTAAAGGCACTGCAACTTACTTTCTCTGAAAATAAAGCGTTTACAAAGTTCATCAGAAAGTTTAAAACAAACAACTCTGGTTCATTATCAGAAATAATGGATTACTAAGGACAAAGCAAAGTGATGGTTAACTGCAATCTGTTTTCAGAAAGTACAAATCCAGTCTTGTGTACTAGAATGCTTCTCCTGCTAGAGAAATGCATTTAGATATAACCACCTAAAGCAGTTTCCTAATTTCACCCTTCATAGTAGGTATCCATTATTAGTAATAAGAGTTAAGTTTTCCAAACAGGGCATGTGAGTTTATCTTTTCTGGGTTTAGAAAGAACAGATATTTTAAAAAAGAAACATACTGAAAAAGTGCTGTTCATTGCCTTAAGTACATATTTTCTGACATGACATGACATTCTGTCTCATGATTGTACTTCGAAAATTATCAGAATTATAATTTCTATGCATTTTGTATGAACAGTAAGTAAACAAGTTTAAAATGGGGACTTAAAAGCAAAAAGCACAAGTAAAACATAGTATAGATGTTAAAAAATATAACAGAACTAAATTGTGTCAGAAGGCCCAAGTCACTTCTGCTTTATATATCAGGTGAATCAGAACATACCTAAGCTAATGAGAGATGCTAATTAGAGAACAGAAATAAAAATTATTTCAGTAGTGTATATCTTCAACCCTGATTCAAAAGCTCCTGAAAATATGCAATCAGTGAAAGAACTCAATGTACAGGTGTAGAATCTTTCCTCTCTGGCTATTAAGAAGATTACTCAGCATTTTTGTTTTTAACTGGAGAGCCCTGAAGTCACAGGGCTCTATGACCTCTTTCACATTCCCCTTCTGAAAAAATTATGACACATACTGCTGCAGTGAATGCTTTTGGTCTTTTAAAGGTAATAAGGAAGACAGGTAGCCACAGGCAGGTTAAAAACCCCTATACATGTGTAGCAACTTGGTTTTATACGTTTCTAAACATAAGGCTCCCTTATCTTTCCATCAAATACTATTATAGGCTCCTTTTGTTGAATATTTCTAGCAGTCTATTGTATACAGCACATCATGAGCTTCATGGCCTGAGGCCAGGAAGGAAGGTGTGGACATGTCTTCACAGGTCAATTTCCACTCCCCAGATTTTCAAGTATTTGAGAGAAGGTCATGTTACAGCACAGATTTACATAGCAGAGAAATTACATGACTGCCCCTTCTCAGCATTTCATAATTTCAATTAAAAACAAGGTCAAATGAAGGGGGGAGAATATCCTTTCACAATAGTCAGAAAATTAAACAAAAAACATAGTGTAGTTCTTGCCAAAATATTAGTAAAAATCTGTATTGACAGTAAACACAAGTTCAAAGTATTTGATTGACCATTCTGTCACAAAATCCTTTTCTTTTTTTTTGTGCCTCAGAACAGCCAATAAACAAACCCAAAATATGCTGCTTTGCTCCTTTAAATCACTGGGTTTATTAGCTTTAGTCCAAAACACACACATTTTTACAAACATGCATATCATTAAGGAATATATTATTAATTCCAAGAGCTTTCACTCACAGTCTGACAGCCTAGTAAGAGTGTTAAGGGAGGGAACTGCTCTTTGTATCATCTGTCCAGATGAAAAGAAGAATAAATTGGAATAGCTTTTCCCTCCTCAGAGACTGAAATATAGCACACTTTGAAAAAGGGCAGTATTGGCCAGCCTCAGCACTGCCTGACATGTTGTTTATACTAGAAGGAGACTAAAATTACAGTGTTCATATCTGGCATTCTTTAAGTACAAATTGGCAAAATAATCAACTTTTTTTTTCCCCCGAAAAACAATACTATGACATTTTTAGGAAAACAACAAAATACTTTACTAAGAGCAGCTAAGGATATCATAAAGTGAAACAACAAGTTTAAAGTATTTAGATAAATATCCATATATCTGTATTTTTCTTAGCTTACAAGACTAATACTTGCACACAAATTCCTACTAACATCATAGAGTTTAAATATGCTAATCATTATCCCAGATAGCTCTCAGAATCTGTTTCAACAAAGTCAAGCAGTTGTAGGGTTTAGACTGACATACTGCTGATACTCTTACTGAGCGAGCAGAAAGAATAAACAGAGAAGAGACTGGCTTCAATAACTGCAATTAGACTTAACATTATTTCAGTTTCTAAAAAATAACAAATATGTAACCTGATTTACTCTTAGCAGTAAGAAAAACTTTAAGGTTGATGTATACCTAAAAAGGGTTGTAGTTTTAAGGAACTCCAGAACAGTCTGTTGAAGACAGATTCACTGTGTTAGCTAGATTTTGCGTGCATTTGATACCCATTCAACAAGAAAAAAGGAGGAAACAGAACTTTTTGTGGAATCTTTTGTGGACATTTTCTCTGTTTACCAACACAAACTGTGAGGGACGAATTTTACCAAAAGCTTCAGCTTAGCATTTCACAGCCCCTGCAGCTGAAAATTCAGATGAAAAATATGGGAGTTTTTCTCTATGACACAAAAGGAACTTTTGGGAACATTTCTGAAGGATACCAGAAAGCTTGTCTAACATACAATGGTTCCTGCTCAGCACAGCCCTCCAAACAAAGAGTAACAGATGCACAACTGGTATTAATAACAAAAGATCTCCTCCCTCTGTTAGTCAAGAGAGGACAGCTAAGGACAAATACAGTTTCAGGGTACTTACCTACTCGGAAGTTAGTGGCTGTCAGAGTGTCAGCAGCATGGCCGTTTTCACTGATGAGGGTGGTGGTATTTCCCTTCTCACAGTTGTTCTGACAGTTGCCTTTGGTACAAGTCACTTTACAGATACTGGGTGTAAAGACCACCTTGATACGACCAGTGTGATTTCCCACTGTCAGTGGAGGCAAAGAAAAAAAGAAAAATAAACAGATAACTTTGGTATCCATTGATTTCCTTCAAAAAGTTTTGGGAAATTAAAAAAAAAAAGGCGGGGGGGGGGGGGAGGGGAGAAGAGAAGGCGACAGGTCTACAGGAGGAGGGCAGTCTGCAGTGCTCTCTCTCATAGATCTCCAGTGGTGTCTCTGAAACAGGAGTAGGAAGCTTAGCAAACAGAACTCCGGGATCCACTCCAAAACCACATTTAAAGTCAAGTCACTGGAGTGGGATTAGTAATCACAATGCTGCACTTTATTCACAGGCAGACAAAGAGCAATACCAAGGGCATGACAGCTTAAATAGCCAACCCTGACAGGCAGATGTAATGTAAAGAGGCTGTCTGTGCACCTAGGGGTGAATAAACTCTTGTGTCCTCCTGCATATTTTTCCTGTTTCTGCGCTTATTAAGTCACTATTTGTAGCTCGACCCCTGGAAATGTTTTAGGCATGCGGCATGTCTGAAAACATCTGTCTCAAATCTCCTGGCACCCCAGCCCGAAGTGGTCAAACCTTGTGACGCAGCTGCCCGGACCCATTTTTTCATAGATTTTTGGCACTACTTTTCCACAAGGATTTACGTAATATAGACCGAGCTTTGCTGTCAGCCTTTGTATAAGTAATAAACAGTTCAGAGAAAAAAGTAAGTATCAATGCTTAAAAATACTGTTCTGAGCTCGAAGATAAAAAATTATTAGCTAGTTCTTTATATACATATATATACACACACGTACACATACACAGAGTCATTTTTTAAATGAGAATGTACGAAAGACTGAGCAAAGACTAATTTTAAATTAAGGTAATTAAAAGAACTTGTTACAGAATTTCATTTAAAAACCAGATGTAAAGGTGAAGACAAAAAGAAAGAGATTAAAACTACTCATTAGGAAAAGTAGGGAAATACAACATATTCCATTTGTAATTATTAAAAAAACTCAAACATACAGTTTGTCCTCTGCACACTTACTTACTAATAAATTCAGAAACCTCTCGTAAATATATCACAGTATCTTCATAGAAACTATTAATAAACAATTTCATATCAAACCTAACAATTCCAAGAAATGATGCACATAAAGAGAAGAATCTCCAATCTCCTTCATGAAGTCACAGAAATAAAGAAGTTCCCGGACAATTGTCTAGCCCAGTTTATAAAATACCCTTTGGAAATTTTTTTTTCTTTTTTAAATCTCAAGAAAATGAAAAAAATCTTCCCACTTCAAAAGAATATAAATTCTTTGTATTTGTCTTTTCTTAAACAAATAAATCAATTGTGCCAATTGTTTTGTCTAGAATAAAGGCATTGCTCTATTTGAACAGCAGCTGTAATACAGATGCTTCCACCTTATTTCTCCCTAAACAATAGCTGGAGAAAGCACAGCCCAGACAGACACAGGAATAACATATCTCAATTAAAGGCTAGTATTGTGATTTTGGTCAACATAGAAGACACCCTGGATTCGTGGATGCCAAATGAAAATTATTAATACACTTTTCCTAATCGACAGACATAAGTAGCTTATGAACTGTTGAGTCTAGAACTTAAAAGCCTTCCTTTTGTTAAGCACAGCTTCACAGGCAATACTGCCATCTTTGTATTTTATTTGCAGTTTTATATACATATTTTCCTAGAAAAGCCCAATCCATTTTATATTTTATACTTTCAGATGTTTAAACATTTTTCCTCTAGGATGTGATCTAATTAAAAAAACATGGTCAGTTGAGTCACAAAAGTCAGCCTTGCCTACACTGTAAAAACCAGTATTGGGGGATCCACACGAGGTTTCCAGCTTAGCTTAAAAATAACTAAATCAATAATTTAATTCTCCGTCTTAGTACTATGTACTATGCTGCTGAGTTGTAGTGAAATTTGGACATAATCTTTGTAATGAAAATAATATCTTATTTTTAAAATAATGTTTATCACATAGTTCAGATTTTACCAGAAAAAAATTCCGTAGCGTAATTTTATTTTTTGATAGAAGGGGTGACTTAGTATGAGGCAACTGTAAATTTGCCTCTTATCCCTTTTGGCTGAGAAGATACTAGCACATAAGTCCGAGAGTAACAGTGCAGGAACAGCAGTTGAACAGTACCTTCAAAAACACAGGCCAGTACCTACAGAGGTAAAGAGTATCCATGAAAGAATATTTTAATGCTGCTGTTTAGGGAAGTAAGAAGTCTGAAAAACACCACTATATAAGCCCTAGCCCCTACAAATATTCACATCATTATGCAGCAATGTTTTTGCTATAAAAAAATTCAATTCTCACAGGTATTCCTGGTTAACTAGTTGCAAAAGAGCCAGAAATAAGACAGATTCATATTCTTTTGACATGGGAAGATTCTCTTCGATCTATGAAAACCACACTGAAACTATTTTCATCTCCTTGCCTAGCAGGCCACATCTTTTAACTTTCTCAATACTTCTTAAGACATTTGGGAGGGATACAGAGCTAATGATGGCCTTTGAGCTGAAAATTAAGCAGGAGTTGAATCAAGGCAGAAAAATTGTCTTCATCCTTTTCTGTAATTGTACCTAAGGAAACAGTACTATCCTCACACACCCTAAGGTTTAGCAACCTTAATAGTGAGCATAATACATGTAGATTTAAATTGAAAACAAACCACAAACCCTTCTCCTGAAAGGAAGCTTTTGGCAGAAACACTGCAAGGTTAGACTCTTGGACTTCCTTGAATCCTCTCCCTCTCCCTTCTTTTCCCTGACTCTCCTCCAAAGAGGGGATGATTTAATTCTAGATACGAAACTACATCCTTCAATATCTCTTAGCTGCATTTTTAAAGTAGCATACAGATTATTTTCCTCTTTAAACTCCAGAAGCTTTACTGAGGATGCCACTGTGACATAGACATGACAAGATCTGCAACTTAGATTATCTCAGATTCATTTCTGGAGAAAAATTATGGTGCTACAGCACTGCAACATACCTGGAATCATATTTTATAGAGATACATACAGACATGTATCATAAACTCTTCAAAACCAATTTTAAACATGTGGAAATGAAACACCTCACTCTGCTCTTAAGTATAACACCAGACTGAAGAAATAAAAATGTGAGACCAGATAAATAAATTAGCCTAACGAAAAACAACAAAAGCAGAAGAAACAAGCACCAAATAAATAGCAAAGCTACTGAAAAAAAATATGGCAGAACTAGGGATAAACTCAGATTGTTGCTTTAATAAAGATAGCACAACCAGAATTACTAATACTGACTAAAGCTTCATCCCTGAGTTAGGCAACAAATTCATAATGAGGAGGTTCAGCCAACTGCATAATCATCTGGCTCATAGTGCAGGCTCACTTATACCTAAGAACTCTCTGATATATTTGTCAAAGGAGATCAGTGGAAGAACGTACCCGTAATTTCCAGAATCTGTGAAAGTCTCTTGAGCCAGACTCAAAAAAAGAAAGATGGATGGGTAAAATAATGAGATTTTAGTTGAAAACTGGCACCGCATGTATGTGATTTTCTTTCCATCTCTGTAAGTCACTATGATATAATACTATGAACACAATAAGCTCCTGCTGTGACTTAGCAACTACTGCAGGAGAAATGGAAAATATAAGCAAAAAGCTTTCTTCACAGAATCCCTCTGCCCCCACTGCCCATCTTGACAAACTAATATTTTTTTTCTTCATAAATAGAAAAGGTGAATGAGTTAAGATAAAGGGGGTAGCAGATTTTTGGTCCACATGGTCGCAACAGCTCACACAAGCTATGTCTGGGTTGCTTAAAAGGAAGGGTTCCTCGTCAACCTCCTGGGTCCCTTTGTCTGTAACAGTACTTAGCCTTCATTTCTTTCTAAAAGAATTTCTATAAACACATTTTTTCTTGGTTTTATGGCTGCCTTCACAGTTCCAGCATTCTGCAAAAATTCAACTAGACAGTATTCAATAGCTGTAGTGGATCTCAGATGATTTGTGGCATGTCCCTGTTTTGCGGGAAGACAATGGGCTAGCAACACTAGTGAAAGCAGAACTGGTATTCAGTTAAAAAGACTGCTACATTGTACTGCCTCATAGGTCAAGCAGGGCAAAGAAGAAAATATTTTAATGTGCTGAAAAAATTACTATGTTATTGTGTATATGATGTTTTGTGCTTCACAGTGATCTTATCAGAAGGATCAAAATCACAAGCACTGGCTTATACTGTGGACTCGGCTGGTAGAGCTTACACATACCTCTCCCATAATCCTTGCACAAAACTTCTTATGGATTCTACTTTTAAAGGGGTTCACGTTTTGATGTTTTGGGGTTTTCTTAATACCTTCACTTATGACAAATCCCAAGGCAAATCTCTTGAGGAAAAAGAACTAACCAAACTGCAGGCTTTCCCTTAGTACCCTGTTTTCATGACATCCTACTTCTGCAGTAAACCCAGTATGTTTTCATATGTGTGTCTACACAGAATGTCACCAGACCTGAAGATTCTGCCTTAAGATTACATTCTCTTCCCAAAGACACTAGATTATCTCAGACAATTTCATGTTTTCAAATTATAGCCATGCTGCATGAGAACTTTGGCATCAAAATCTATCTTCTCAAGTAAAAGCTAACAAGCTTTTAAAAGCAAATAGATTTGACATTTTTAATTCTCAGATGACCCCAGCTCCCTTTCTTTATTCTTAAATGGTGACATAAAAAAAAAAAGAGGAAAGGAAAGAAGCAGAAGGAAATGACTTATTTCCTAAAACAGGTGCCTCCCAGTTATTTTACCAGTGCACCTGGTTTAGACCTCACTACTAGATATGCTTGTTCAGCCAAAAGGAAAGCTGATTTTGTACAAAAATCAACCACGTAAGTAAAATAGTTAAGCTTTCAGAACTATTGTCAAATGACCTTTTTACACTTTTGACAATATATGAGGAAGTTCTTAGTCATTAATTTTAAACAAACACCCACCGCACCCGATTCCCAAAGATCAGAACAAGTTGAAATTTGGCTATCATACGCTTAGGTACATCAGCATCTGGAAGATTTACTAATGCTAAGAGGTAAGGCAGAGAGGGAAGAGATCAAAAAGGAGGAGAGAGATAAAGACACATCAGATTCACATACAGAGCAGAGGCAGATCTTCCCCAGACTTCAGAATACACACTGAGAGGAATACAGCCTTTGCTAGGCACATAAGGGACTGAAAGAGATTGAAAGATCACCTAATCTCCCCTCTCCTTGCTCAGAACAAAGGATGGAGCAGCAGCATTACACAAAAAGTTTGTCCAGCCTATTCTCAAAACCTTCTGCTATGCAGATTCCACATCCTCCCTAAGTAACATATTCCAGTGCTTCAATCTCTCTTATTATAAAAGTATTCCCAATATCTAACTCACATTTCCCCTGTTGCAATTCAAGGGTATTATTTGCCAACAGCAAACTCTGAGAAAACCTTACTTTTCTGTGGATCAATTTCTAACATACTTAACGACTGCTAGCATGAATCTCCCTCAGTCTCATTTCTCCAGACCAAAACAGTCTGAACTTCTTCAGTCTAACAGGCCATATTATGCAGACCTCCATTATTTCTTGTTTTGCTTTTGATATTACTCACTTGGTCCTCATATTTCTTCAAATACGGTGTTCAAAATTAGACAATACTGCAGCTGAGGTCTGACAGGCATTGAGGAGAGCAGCAGAACTACTTAATACAGCTTACATAAAATGTTTCTGTTGGTATAATCTATATATCTCCCCCAACAGTGCATTTCATACTTGGAACCAGTCTGCAGGCTAGGCCAAAAGGGCACAGATCTCCCAAACCCCTTTTTGATCTGTTGATATGGATTTCATTCCAATGAAGCAAATGTGGAACATACCTTACATGACCACAGCAGGACTGAACTCAGCCCTTACACTGCCCTGAAAATGGGACTAAAACCTTCTGCATTCAAACCTGAAAATCAGGCAGAAAATGAGCCTTATTCTTTCTGTAAGTCACAAGCACAAACAAGTCTGAAAATTACATGGATTCAAAAAAGTAAGGCACAGCTGCTGGGTAATTTCATTTTTGGCTTCAATATACAATGCTTGTCTTCAGGCAGAGCTCTGCATCTTGGTTCTTTCCAGAAACTTTGTTACAGTATATTTGCACACCTCACACTCAGCATACATTTCAAAGGGACTGGGAGAAGTAAGACTAGGTAATGAAAATAAGATGATGCAGCTCTTTTTCACCCAAAATCCAGTAACTTCTCTGATGATTAAAAGTATTCCCCACAGTTCTGCATAAAGGGAGGTGTAGGTGAGTATACCCGCACAATCAAACATTTTGAACAAGGCAGCAGTATGTCAAGCAGTACTTTATTTACCATGTCTAGACAGCAATAGCTACATATTATGGACTCTTCATACAGGAGGTGCTCCAGTCCCCTGATCATCCTCATGGACCTCCTCTGGACTT
>WYDI02030735.1:0-35404 GCA_009867235.2 Psittacus erithacus
CTTCCCTCCCTCCCTCCCTCCCTCCCTTCCTTTTTTCCCTTTTTCTCCTACTACTTCAGATCTTTTATAATAAGAAGAATTTGTCAAGACTTTTTTCCTCCTGACACAATTTAGGGAAGTTTATGACAAAATTAATTGTTGTTTTGTTTTTCAGTCTCTGGAGGGCCTGGGGTTTCTCCTGTGGGTCATGCAGAGTGGTAAAAGATCTGCTTCTGATCCCACCAGACGGGAAGGGACACAACCACTCCAAAAACCACTGTGAGTGACCTGTGTCTGGGGCAAATCTATCAGTCTTTATAAGTCAGACTCTTTATGCCTCAGCTTTGTTTTTTGCATTTTATAGGTTCCATTCTGCTCTGTATGTATACAGGTGAAATCTCCTACTACCCCCTTCTGGCCTCTTATGCTTAACCAATCATTTTTCAGTTTACTTGCACTTTCTTCCCAGGTAGCTGATGGCATATGCCTTTAGTTTTTTGAAATGAGGCCAAATTCAGAGTGACTCCAGTTCTAGGGGGAATGGGATAAGGGAGCCTGTTAGCATCCCTTGCAGGACTAAGTCAAGAAGAGGGTGTTTTACCTATTCCTCAGTTAGTTACCTTACCCTCTAATTGTTGCCTATAGCCACTGGGGCACCCTAATGGGACCAGAAGGCACCAAGGGCCAAATCTGCAGCAGTGTAGCTGAAGTAAATCAGTGCCAATGTACCTCAAACCAGAGAAGAGTCCCTGGCACTATATGTTCAGTGTTTTAGATGCAGCCTAAGAATTCATCATATGAGCTTCTGCTTTGTGAAAAAAGGGCAGTCTTCAGGGTCACTTAAAAAATTTGGCATCTATTTACAAAAAAAGAAAAAAAGTTTAAACTAATAGAGCCACAGAGGAGCTCAGAGTCACCTCCTATGAGTCAGTGGAGTCCATCCCTACCAGAATTTTGTATCCTTTAGTAACATTTTTCCAAGGCTCACTTGCCTCTTCTACTAAGTGTGGATGGTAAGCATAGGGGAACCAAGGAGTATGGGAGGTATAGTCCATACAGGAGACACACAGTACCTATATAGCAGCTTTCAGAAGGCATTTCCCTGCTTATTCCCTAGCTTGAAGAAATGGATATGGGTCAGATGAGCTCTTTAGCAGAACTTTAGGAGGTCCCAACAGCCCATACTGTGAGATGTTCAAGATATGAATGATGAGATCTCATGCAAGTGTGTACTTCAGCCCTACTTTTTACAATGACATTGGTTGAAACAGATATTTTTTTAAACAAACAAAAAAACTCCAAAACCAACCCCCCCAAAAAAACCCAAAAAACCCCCCCAAAAGCCAACAAATTCCAAGTTCAGTAAATGTGCTGCAGAGTTCTTGGGCATTTGTGTAGCCCTTGCAGATTTTGCAGGCTATCGCTGAACTTGCAGGCACAAGTACATGACAACTCAGGTTGATTGTGAAATGTGGTAGGTACGCAGGAGAAACCTTACGAAACACCTTGAAGCTAAAGGACAACTTTTCAGTTTCCAATAACAATGAAAAAGTCTTATCTTGTTAGTGTTATCTTGAAGAAATAATGAATCACATATGCTGTTTTTTCTGCACCTTATTTTTCTCTTAACCCTCCTTTGTGTTTTTTACCTCCCCCCCCCTTCCCTCCCAAGTTCACTGCAATATTTTCCATTGAGACACAAACAGATAGGAAACATAAAAGTCACTACTGCTTGAAAGTGTCTGAAATAATATAAAAGCTGTGTTTCAAACCATGAGAGTGATGTTTTCATACCAGGAAAGGAAGTATTGCATGTATTGGTTTGTAGCATGAGGTCATTTGGAAATATCTGAGGATGCAAAGTCTGCAGGGGACATGTAGCAAATCCTGAAAAAAAAATGGAGCCAAACTTGGTACAGTTTAGTTCTTATTGCCTGTAAAACAAAAATCTCTATCATGTGTTAGCTTCTGATAGATGCCTGTGCTCTACTTGAAAGAATGCTAGCTCACAAAAGCATGATGAAAGTTTAATGCTCTGGACAATCAAATACTAGTGCTTAAGCTTAGATCCTGTTTTTCTGTCTTCAGTTATTTCTAGTAACAGGAAAAACAGTAATAGTATCCATTTTAATATTAAGTATGGCAGTGGAAATTATTCTGCTCTTCTAGGATTAATACCTTTGGGATACTTTTTTCAATAATGACCTTGAATTTAAACCAGCATTTTGAAACTTAAAGCTAGAACTTAAAATCCAAGTTTATCTGCTTAACTAATCAAAGCTTGGATCTGTACCACTGAGTTTAGGCAAATCTTAAGGTCACTGTAAATTAATTGAACTCTGTGTTAGAAAAAAACCCAACCAAAACCCAGGTGATCCCTTTATTTGAATAAAGTGACTTTAAGAAGCGATGATTAGTTCTTAATTTTTTTTTCTGGCTCATATTCAACAGCTACTCTTCAATTATTTCTTTCAGACATTAAAGAAAGCATTTCTTCAGAAATCAGAATACAGGGAAAAAGAGTAAAAAAGCTCTGGGATTACGGCTAATATTTCCAAGTTAGACAATATGACTGGGTTCATTAGATATGAAGTATGTAGAATAGATATGATACAGTGTCTCTTGAAGGAAAAAGGCTTCCTGCTGCTTTCTTGCACTTTCGGGCTATGCAAAGTGAAAAAAAGTTCCTTTACCACTGACTAAGAACATGCATATTGATAGCTCTTGTGGCATAGACAATGCATAATAGCTTGATTGTCATAGTAATTTGATTGGCTTAACTTTCAAATGTCCATAATATGGCAAATATTTTTGCTTACATGCAATTTTTATGTTTCTTTGAACAATACATTGCATATTTTCCTCTAGGTTCTTTTTTGAAAGGTACGAAGGCCCTTTCTCCTTGCTAAATCAGAAATGTTTGTAAAGCTATGAATTTAATGACAAAACTCTCACAAAAGATTTTAGTTGTTTGGCTTAGAAGAAAGTGTACTATATTAATTGTTCTGTCACTTTTGACCTATTCTGATTGTTACCCAAATAATAAACAAAATACACAGTAATATATTTGTGTATAAAAATGATTTTGGGTAGCGGTTTCAAACAAAGTAAGCATTCCTCATTTATTTTTTAAAGGAATATAATTACATTATTGTGATCTATTCAATGGAAAAAAAAGAAAAAGAGTAAATTTAAAGTTATTTTAATAAAAAAATTCTAGTTCCCTAAATTTTTGTTACCCAGTTTAACATTGTGAATATTTTCTTTGTTGAGCTACCAATGGCTGGGATTTTACATGGTAATGAATAATCTAGTTCCTATTCCTCATTCCACAGCAAAATCGTTTTCATAAAGAGATCTCATAGTATGGATGAAAAAAACATTTAAAAGAACATTTAAAACCATGCTGGATGTGGTTCTGGGCAACCTGATCTAGTTGAAGATGTTCCTGCTCATTGCAGGGGGGTTGAACTAGATGACCTTTGAAGGTCCCTTCTAACCCAAACTATTCTATGATTCTATGATTTATATACAAGGATACAATCTGAATGCTCTCTCTGAATGGGATAACACAATTTCAGATAATAGGGTTGCCTTCATCTCACTTCATCCATACAGAAATTAGCTATCTATTCAGAGGTAATTGTCTAGCTTCTGTCTGTTGCCATTGTGGCCAGAGAGGAACCAGAAGGAACCTGCAGGCAGTTAAATTTATTTTTTTTTTTTATAAAAGCACTGCTTGAAAATTATTAGTTAAACTGAAAAAGAGAGATCAGAACAATTTCTGAGGTATTCAAAGAAAAGGGCATTTGGTTGTGCTGAAGGGCAATGTAATGGTCTCAAGAGAAATTGCTGTTGATGTTTCTTGTGGACTGTTTTTCAGATTCATCTTATTTAATATCTTAACTAATGTTTGTGAAAAAATTTAGAGGTTGCTAAAAATGGGATGATGACAAAAAATAGGTGTTGTAATACATAGGAAGATGAAAATCTCTGAAGTTGTTGACCTTGAGACCTTTTGTTTAATAGAAATGGTCTGAAAATAAGTGTACGATGGAAATTAAAGTTATAAGTCTACTCGTAGAAAGAGTTTTTTTGTGAAAACCAGAGTCCCATCAGCAAGAATTAGCAAAGGAAAGGAAGATTCTGGGAGCACAAGACTATTGTAGAATGACTGAATGTATGATGAATCCACGAAAAAGTTAAATGTATTCTTTTTATGGATCAGTAGAAACACTTCCAAATATTGCAGAAAAGTATGTTGACATTGGAAACTATCATATGAAGCTCCATCTGGAATTATGTTCAGTTCTATAGCTGATCATAATAAAGGTTAGATCCATACTCAAAAGAAACTGAAACAGATGCCCAAGGTTGCTTAAAAGACAAATAATTTCTCATGGGGCCTAGATAAATTCAATCTAGATAATAGGAGAAATATTTTAACCACCAGAGACAAGAATTTCTCAAGTAGCCTTCCCACAGGATCAATGAGAATAAAAATGTGAAATAATTTCATAATGGAATTTATTGCATCTTTAATGAGATTATATGACATGGTCACCTGAACAGGAAGATGTTTCAAAACTTTAGAGATCTCTTCCACTTCTGTGTGCTGTCCCTAGATGCTTGTAAGGTGGGTTATGCTTCATTAGAAGAAGTGGCAATATTCTAAATGTTGTAGACTACTTCTCCCATGAAGGAAAGCTATACTAGAGACTTCTCTCCTGGGTTTTTTTTGACAAACACACTAAGTTCAGCATGGTTAAAAATAGGTGTTTGTCAGATAGATTATCTGTGACTTTAGTGGAAAGAGGTATTCTAAGGAATAAAAGCAATTGGGTAGAAACCTTTTGGTTTAGAAAATAATAAAAATACCCAGAGGTGTGGCTTACATACTGGAGAGGATTAAGTTGAATTTCTCCTCTTATGCTCAGTTCCTTCTCTCTTTTTTTTTTTTTTTTTTTCCTAACATGCTCAGTATAATAGATTTTGAGCTAAATTTTGAATCCAAAGCTTGAAAGGGGAGATAACTTTCCTTTACCTTCCTGCCATACATTCCAATAGGAGATTGTAGGTGGAGGAAAATTAATTCTGCTGCTGGAAGATTAGGAATTTATTCTGCTACAAAGTTTGATTTGCTCGTCCATTTTATAGATTTTTTCTAAAATACAGATTAAAAATAATTGTTTGCAATGAAGCATAAAAAAACCCAAGCCTTTACTCGCACGTAAATTAATTGTTGCAAGTTTTCTGCTTGCGAAAGGGAGAAAAGAAAAACCAGTATTTCTTGCAAATGTTTTAATCTATGAGAGTTCCAACTAGCCAGAAGTTCCAAAAAGCAATTGCATAAATAAACAATTCCCTTTAAAATAAGGCATAAGCAATTCAATTGAGCTATGGGAAATCCAATCCAAGTTTTGTGCTAATGAGGAACTGTCATAAATATTCACATTTTCTTAGCATTAGCCTTAAAATTTACTACCTACAGGTATGGAGACAGATGAAGAATCTTACACTTAAACCTTCACTGCAGAGTAATGAAGAAGGAAAGAAAGAAAATTAGCTCACCCAGCTACATTTTTAGTGAGCAGCCACTAGCAACAATTGTTGCAGGAACATCATTGATCTTGAGCAGACAGACTGAGAAGTCAGAAATAGACCAATATAAAAAGTAGAGCAGTGGAAATATACAGTGAATGGCTATGCTGGCAGGATATACTGTTACTGTGATAGGAGCTCTGAGGGTGCCTATTTATTATTTGTATACGATATCATGAGGACAGAGTTCATAGAAATTAAATTTACCAAGACCAGAAAAGTATTCTATTTCTGCATCTGTATTGGTGAGGCCAGCAGCTCAAATAATAATTTTTCCTTGACCCTGTACATTCTGCAAATGGTTTATGAATGGGAATTATAAAGACTCCCTGTTTTGCATGAACATTCACTCCCTTTGTTTGTACACACAAAAAATGGTGATGGACTATCATTATCCAAATTGATAGCAGCTGTGCTTAGTAAAAAAATGTTTCCCTCAAATCTGTTGACAAGTCAGTGGTAATAAAAAAATAAAATGTCATATGGTACACTGAAACTCCTGAATTGCTTGTCACAGCCCATTTAAATGTGGACTGCATTCAATCCAAGGAATTTTCTGTAAAATTAATATATTTGCTAGGCCCTTCAGTACAGATTTTACTATCCTCAGGGGAGATATTTTGAAGATGTCCTTAAAAATCTAAATATTTAACTTCCTTTTACATTTGCATAATTTAATTAGAAGTTTCCTTTTAGCCTTTTTTTTTTTTTTTCTTATCTTTTCTAAGTTGTCTGCCATTTTATTGTTTGAAACTAATGTACTGCCACATTAACTCACCCAGGAAACAACCCATGAACTCCCTCTGTAGTACCAATTGACTGGAAATTTATCTATACTATATTTTGCAGGAGGAAACAAACCAGCTCTTGCAGTCAAAACTGTCTGGAACTGATGTGAATAAAGTATTGGGTCAGGTCCTAGCTAATAAGCTTCTCTGAATAGTTGGGTGCATTAAGTGCTGCTAGCTTGTGTGTGGTGCCAGGCTGATCACAATCCTGGCTTCAGTAGCTGCTATCAGCTCCCTGTCAGAGGCCACCTGCAAAATATCACATCCTAAAAAAAGCACCTAGTGCTGCTTGTAGGTATTTGCAATGAGGAGTTGTTTACTACAGCTTAATATGAATATTTGATCTTATAATTTTGAAGTTCGCAGTCACAGTCTATTAAATTTCATACCTACCTTTCTTTATGGGCACAAACTTAGGTTTCTGGTGAGATGCAGACATGGCCAGAGGCAAAAAGCAAATGAGAGAGAGGGTTTTTAGAGGACATGTTGCAATCTTACAGGAAGTGTAATACTACTTTGCAGTTCAAAAAGTGTGCAATTTCTGAAGAAATCAGTGCCTACTACATAGGGAAAGCCCTTCCCTTTTTGGGTGTCGTATGATGGTATGTCAAATTTGATTGCATGGTGCTGACAGACAGCAAGTGCAATTGAGACCTTTTTCCTAATGATGGTATGGACATAGGCAGTGGATGCATGTCCTTGCTTGAGGCGGTTTGCAGTCCCAATTGAACAGACAAGGAGACCTCAGGGAGATGAAATAACTTACTGTTGTTGAGGACCTGAGCCAGATTTAATGCAATTCCAAACCTCAGTGCAGTGACTTGTCTAGTACATCACTTTACCTTATGTTCTCAACGGAAAGCAAAATAAACGTACAGAATCAAGTGCTGTAGATAAGAGAGACTTTAAAACGAGGAGATCAGAGACAAGCAAAGCCACTAGAAACCGAAGTTCAAAACAAGGAACACTGTGGAAATACAGAAGGTCACAAGCAGCAACAGAAAGAAAAAGGAAACTTATTGTAAGACAGCAAATAGCGTGTGTATTTCCTATTCTGAGAACAAAATACCTGTCTGCTGGCTGTGCTCTCAGAGGTTTAAAACCTCAAGTAACAGAAGGCACCATAAAGCCAATTTCACTGGTCACATCATGATGGACTGTCTAAGTCTTCCCTTCACAGGCTTGGAAACTGACTCCTTGCTCCTGGAGCAAAATCAGGAGAAGAGGTCACTCATTACCTGATTTCTGTGGCAAAAGAAGGCACTTCAGCCTCTCATCTGCTCCTCCTGCTTCTCCTATTTTTTTGGGGAACTGAATTTTCTGGCTGTGGATTTATACTCCAGTTGAGGCTGACATTACTTCTGATGGGTGCTGGCTTTGTCTGGGATAGAGTTAATTTCCTACAGAGTAGCTAGTATGGAGCTATGGAAAAATAAGAGGCTCCTTTAGAAATAGCGATATGAAAAATTCAGGAGAATGAAGTTTTCTTTCATTAAGTATTTGAAAACAGAAAGGAGGTGGTTTTGAAGGAAGTGGGTTGAAGGCAGAGGTTACTTATTTTTGTCATGACAGTGCAAAGTGTAAAGATAAATGGAGAAAGTGCAATTGTCAGTCACTTTCACATGGCAGATATTATATGCAGTAATAAGTGAGACAAACAAGCACTGAACAGGGCTTTATGGCAAGCAGTTTGGCTCAGTTGTACCTCTGCCTCTCAGGGTGTCTCCCATTAGTCACTCAGCTGATGAATTTGCTCAGCAGTGATGGCAGTTTCTAAAAAAGAAGAAACAGCTCTCCAAAGATTCAGCAGCTCAGTTTAAATACATTTCCTCTCCCATGCCTGCTCCTTGCTGGGCTGCTGCCTCTCTCTCTGCAGCTGTTGCCTGTTTCACAAATGCCCTCTCCTTCATGTTAATCATCCCCATCCATCCTTGGAGGCAGCTGGAGCCAACCAGCACCATCTTTTCACAGCTATGTCATGGGAAGTTATTGAACTTTTAGAACCCATAGAATTTAATCTAAACCTAGAAGCCACCAAAATTTTTGTTCAGGATTCAGTATTCAGCATTCAGCAATTTCTTGGGATTCAGAAGTTTTGAGTTCAAGTTTGAGGTCTCCCTTGATGTTATGGTGTGGTGTGGCTGGCATGGTTATCTAGTAGGTGTAGCCTCATCTATATGAACTGATTCTGCATGAGCTAACCATAGACTGCTAGTGCTAAAAATGGTGCAGAAAAGCTCAGGCTGTCTTTGCGAGAGCCTGCTTGCATCTGCAATCTGCATAACTGCATTGCATGGTGTTTTTCTCAATAAGTTGACCTGATCATGAATACTTTTGGCTTGAGTTGGCAGCAGTTTGAGAAGCTCTGCACTACTTTCTGTGATTTGTTATAGGCACTGTTTTCCCCTATTGAAAGTAGAGGTAATGTTACTTGCAAAATGTGCTGAGATTTGTGCTGATGTAAATTCAAGGTAATACTGCAGTTCTTTTGATGGCTTCCTTTCAAACTCAAACAGGGCTATGTGAATTGTTTCTTCACCTGAATTTTGGGATTTAAGTCTATTTTTGTGACTGACAAACACTAATCCTTCACACTACAATATGATTTTTCCGTTTTCCCTTTACATGGCACTTGATGAAGTAAGCTATTAAATAATCGTTGTAGTGAAGGGAAGTGTATTTGCCCACTTTTAGAAATTTCTGAAATGTTAATACATTGGAGCTATTGCTGCAGCTGTCTCGGATGTGCCTGCCCTGTGTATGGCGTGTACTGGATGCTCTAATTAAGCCCATTTTAATTTAGACAGTGGAACAAAAAAAAAAAAAAAAGAAAAAAGAATCAAAATTGCTTTTTGCACCAGGTTGGTTTTTTAATTGGGATGGGGAAAACGAGGAAGCAGAGGAAGAACAAGTGAGTTATCCCCAGCAGGGGACTAAGAATAAGCACTTTTTTGTTTGGAAAATCATTGATATCAGTCATAGTATTAAAATTAGCCCTTAATGCTACTCACTGGATTTTTGTCACAAGCTGGTAGTGGGATCTGCAGATGTCGTTGGAGTTGCACAGCTGAGGTATGATGAAGTGTTTTCTTCAAAGATAGTGGCTTCCACTGGGATCTGGATAGCTAATGGGTTTGAAGAGTTTTCCCTAGAGGTTGTCAGCTGCGACTGAACACATTGAAATGAGAGCAGTTCGATGGCTTATGTAAAATGAGATGGTGGCATAAATCCAACAATTCAGTACACAGGTATCTCCATCTACATGCTAATACTGGAGATTAAGGCTTTTTGTGCCAGGAAAACAATTCACAATGAAGAGAGACCACATACTATCAAGCACTGCCAGACTCTAGCTTTCTAATTCTGGCTGCAGAGTGGACCTCATTTTTCCAGGATGTGCTTTAGTTATATAAAAATATTTACATGTTATTAAAGAAGAGATGGGAAACTATGCATCTTTCACAGAAAATGATTCCCACATTGGGACACAGAGTTGCCTTCCTTTATGTTGGTCCGGGATACACCCAAATTCTCCCATACCAGGTAAAACAGTTTCAAGAGATGGGACTGAGAGACTACTCGGCATCCTGGCCATTATGGTATACAACATGACTACAGGAGCCCCTGAGAACTAGAATCACAAGCACCATCATAGCTGCTTTCAATCCCAGGTGCAATTTTACCAAAAATGCTAAACTCTAATATCTTAAGAGGGGAAAATCAGGAGGCTTTTATGGGTTGGAATGAAAAATATATATTATTACAACTCTGTCCAGAATTCTCTAGGAAGGATATAATTGACAATATATATTTTACAATGTACCTAAAGTCTTTCATTAAATTTCTAGGGTTTTCCATAAGGGCTTGGCTGGAGTTTGGAAATGTTAAATCACCTTACTTGTGAAACGCCTCCTTCACTGCACAGACAGATGCTTGGGGAAGCTTGCTCTCATGCAGATATAAGGACCTCACTTTTTTACTGTTTTAAAAAATAAGTGTCATTATAGGCATGATAACCAAGTAAAGTTTTGTAAGAGAGAAAATACTGTTGATTAGCAGGAATGTTCAAGATAAGTACAGGTTCAGGAACCGCTCTTCTGAATTTAACTTTCTGTTAAATAAATGTTCAGTAAATATTATGCCTCCTTTTCTGGCTCCACAGGTACTAACTGTTTTTTTCTCTCAATGGTTTTAACAGATTAGTAAAATCAAGTTGAATTCAAAGCAGTTGTTCTCTACCTGTATTTAGCTGGAAGGCTGGTTCAAAACTGGGAAAGCTAAACATGCTTCAAAACTTGCCTTTTTTTCCCCCCGAACTTCTGCAGTTAGTTGAGAAATTTAAAATGCAAACAAAAAAAAAAACCTCTCCTTGCAAACCATACGTAACTTTTTTTCGTTTTTTTACTATTTTTTTTCACATGTACCGCTTTAAAAAGAGGAATGAAAATGCATTTTACTGCCCTCAGAGTAAGGTCAAAAGCAGCCTCACACTTACTCCATTGACAGAGTCATCTTTCTGACTCTGACCCTATAGAAGCAAGCCATTTCTGAGATGTATTGTGTTTACAGGACTTTTGGAGAAGAGTTGAGACCTATTGTGTAACTGCCATTTCACTGAAACATGCAACTGTCATGTTATGCAGCAAACAAATTATGAAGCACATTACAGGCATGGCCTTGAGATATGTTTTAAGTTTTCTTCTTGTTTTCTAAGTGAATGTCTTCAAGCTGATTGACAGTGAAGCAAAAGGATTTAGCAAGTTTGGAACTTGCTGGAACTTAATTTTCTATGATCTCAGCAAAGTCTCAGTCTCTTTATAATTAATGCTCTCCTTTCAAATCATTGACTAAAACTTCATCCATTCCATTTGCACTACCAGCTATAATATCACTATCAGCTGTCCTGAATGTACGTGTATATATATAATATTATGGCTCACCGACTTTTCAGGATACAGCTAATTTTGAGGGAGGCAAATTACTCCTTTAAAGCATAGTTAGTATTCTGCAGAGAAGTGAGAGCTGTATTTTTGTTAAATGCTTAAAAGAAACCAAAATAATAACATTTTAATGTCACATTGACCTGAAAGTACAAATAAATTTTCGATTAATGGAAGTTGTGGGAAGAGGAACAGTGAAAAGGGAAGAGTCACTCCATATCTTGCTTCATTGAATAAATACTTTACAGTAAATAGAATCGAAGAGATTGGGAAAATCCCAATCTCAATTTTGACTTGCATTTAATCATGAAGGTGGTAAACAGGGAAGATCATTGATTCAGGCTGGCAGATAGTTTAAAATGGATGTCTTAATTGTATAATAGAGCACATAAAGACTTTTTTATTCAGTCCTAACTGGCCTTGTGAAAGCCATCTAAAGCCTATGGCTAATCTGGCCTGAAAAAGCAAAACATTTAGGGAATATTAAAATAAATCATATTGACATTTTCAGAAAATCTGTGTCTGTTTTTAGCTGAGTTGAAACTATTTGCTAAATTAATGTTTAGTTTCATACTAGTCAAAACCTGCATTTTTTTTGTGATTAATCCATACAAACTATTGCCCAGACATTCTTTCAAGTTTAGGGGAGAAATATTTTCCCTTAAAGCTATCTAGTTCTATTGATTACTTGCCCCATTCACATAACCTTACTCACCAATAATCCAAATCAAGGATTTTGTGCTCTAATTCTAGGCAATGTACGGGTGAAAGGTGACATCTTCCCCGGAAGACATTACGATTTTATCTGGGAGTTGAGGAACAGTTGATAGAACAGACAGATAAGGGAGAAGAAGGAAACAAAATGTGATTTATATTAGTGTAATAAATAGTTATTAAAGCACAGGAAGTTTTTTCTCATGTCAGAACATATCCCAGCAGAGGTGATATTTAAAGACCTCAGCACAACTACTCTAGATATTCCGCAGTTCTGCTCAAAGACAGGACTAGAACTAAAATGTCCACATTCTCTGGCTCTGACTAAGCCAGGTTTGTCATCTCTCCCACTGCAGGGATGAAGAGTGAAAAGATCCCTTTCCAGGGCTACGAGTCCCACCAGCTGTGGGACAGCTGTGGGTGCTGCAGGCATTGGAGCTGCCCAGAGTGCTCCCAGGCAGTTCACAGGGCTGCTGAGAGGATGGGGTGCTCCATGCGTTTCTCCATAGGCTTTAACAGAATGGAAAATAAACCCTTATGCACTTTTTATCACAGAATCATTAGTGTTAGAAGGGACCTCTGGAGATTGTCTAGTCCAGCCCCCCTGCCAAGGCAGGGTTACCTACAGCAGGTTACACAGGAACATGCCCAGGCAGGTTTCGAATGTCCCTATAGAGGGGGACTCCACAACATCCCTGGACAACCTATCCAGTACTTTGACAGCTTCAATGTAAAGAATTTCTTTCTTATGGTCTGTATTAGCTGCAAAGCACCACGTAGATGTAGGATGTGATTATAAAATCACAATATAAATGCACATTCCCAGATGTTGGACTTTTTTGGTTTTGGTTTTTTGGTATTGTTTTTGTTTTGTATCTGTGCAAAACTATATTTCCTAACATAAAAGTTTTATTTGTTTTGTATTACATCCATAGGAAACAGGCTTATTTCCAGCTTCATGAGGGGTTAGGAACAGTATAGGAAAAAAAAAGCTTGGGCAAAAAACTATGACTCTAGTGTGCTTGCTGCTGAACTATTGTTTTGTGATTTTGGCCGCTGCAGCAAAAGAACTTTGTAATACTTCAAAATAGGGATAAGGAAACCAATTCTATTACTACTGAGAAATGAACTATGATATGAATGTAGGATTAAAAAACCCCATAAATCCACAGTAGCTTAGAATTAGGGCGAGTGAGGGGGAAGTTTAAAATCTAAATGGTACAGAGTATGTCAAGCCAAGTTATTATTTTCAGCCATGTACAGAAAATAGAGCAAAGGAAGTAAAACTGGAAATTAAAAAGAAAAAAAAAAAAGGCATTTGGAGGAGATGTGAGGAAGCCCTCTTCTATTCAAACGAGCATAAATGTGTGAAGTGGCCTACCAGGCAACACTGTTGAACTTAAACACTAGGGCTATTCAAAACACTATAAGGTAGTGTCTCAGAGGGATCATAGTATTGAAAATGTAATGAGGCGTAACTTATCCCCGGAGATCTTTGATCTTATATTATATATGAAGGCTATTCTTGCAAAACAGTAGCTGAGCCTGCATGAGCCTTGCAGGAGCATGCAAGGGCAAACCCACACTCTTTGTTTTCTTGGTTTTCTGTGGGTTTATTGGGTTTTTTTTTATTTGGTTTTGTTTTTTGTTTTTGGGGTTTTTTTTGGTTTTTTTTTAACACTACTTATTTGTATCCTGAGACTGCCAGTGTTGCAGGGAAACTACGTGTATATGTTGTCTCTGGAGCAGCTTCATGTACAATTTTGGCAGGAGGTCCAACAGGTTAAGAATAGATGAAATCTTAAAAGGGAAGGTTCAGGCAATTCATGTCTACATCTTTCTGATCATGCTGCTTCTGGGGTTGGAGGCAGAGTTTTGTGCAAAGAAAAATTCTGATCTGTTGAAATGTAAAGAAGAGTCAGAGATGTGATGTTAAAGCACTGTTCTTATTAATGTGGCCTCCTGTGATTTCAGTGCTGATTTTCCTTATGCTTAAACATTGTGAAAAAGGTGTAGACTGTTTAGCTTTCTTTTTTTTTTTTTTAGTTTTTTTCCTTCTTTTATTTTCTTCAAGTTCATTGGGTTTTTTAGCCTCTTGGATCTGGAGTTGGTTCAGCTTGTGTAGGAGGGGACAATTTTCCGCACTTTGAGGAAGCTTAGGTTGGAAGCCCAGGGTCAGATGGGTCTGAGAAAGAAGTGGAAGGGCCGAGAAAGGCTGTAAGGAGGGGTCTGGGAAAGCAACAAGGTATCCAGCTCCTGGAACAGCAGGGGAATCTGCATCCCAGCACTTCTCTGTGCTGATATTAAATGAGGCAGGGAGATGCATGTTGTTCCATTAGCTGAGCTACAAGTAGGATAGCAGCCCACTTCTGCGCCTGTGTTAAGTAAAAGAACAAAATAAAAGGAGGTGTATGTTCTTGTGTGTTCCATTTATCCATGGATTGCAGTGCTGTCCTCAAAAATGAAGGGAAAGATGCAGATAGCCTGCTGGTATAGATAGTACCCAAACCCCAGGTAACAATGAGGGCTGCCTTTTCTCCAGCAATTTCTATGTGTGTAAGACTCAGTGGGTTCCCTGTAAACAGCCTTTATGGGCAGTGGAGGAAAAGCATCACTTTCCTATCTATGTTTAGTTGTAGACCAGATTTAGGAGGGTCATTAATCTCCACTTCTCCACAAGGGAGGCCAAACAGCGCTAAGTCCTATTGGTGTCCTGGTTGGCACTGGTGAACGTGTTTGGCCCTATACCTGGGAAGCTGCAGTCTGGGCCTTTCTATCCTTGATGGGTTTTCAACCCAAGATTTCTAATTTCCAGTAGTGTCTTAACTGCCACATTGCAGATCATCCTTGGGGAAAGTACTTTCTGTCTCCTCTAATGTAAGAGTGTTTCAAACGTAGGCCGATGGTCCTTTAGGTCATTATTCTTATTTTCAACATTACTATGTAGTGACTGCTATAAGGATAACCTCAGGAACTCAGCACCTGTATAAATCAGTCCATTCCCTAATATATCACCTGGCTATACAGCAAACGTGTGAGGGGGTTTCTGAAGTGGCGTTTGCTTTCAGGCCACCAACTCGTTAATTTTACAGATTTATTAAAAACAAAATTATATTAATTGTTTCTCAACCTCATCTTGTGGCAAAGAGGCCAAAGTTTATTTGCATGCCACGTATGAAAAAACAACTCTTTTCAACTTAACCTTGTTTAATCATTTCACTGATACCTCTGTCATTTGCACATAAATTTGTTCACACTCAATAACATCCTATTTCTTATCTATGCTTAAGTCAGCTCAGTCTGCTTTCAGTGAAGAAACAAGCCATATTTTTAATTGCCTTCTTTGCCTGTTTTTGTATCTTTTCAAGTCCTGCTATAATCTTTTTGAATGGGGGTGGCTGAAACTGTGGACAGCATTCATGAGGCAAGTACAGCCTACATTTTGCATAGTAGCATAAAAATGATTTCTGCTTTGTTCTCTTCCTCTCTCCCTTCCCCCCTCTCCCCCCCTCCCATAATGCCTATAATTCTATTGCCTTTCTGACTGCTGCTGAGAGCTGAGTTGATGTTTTTAGAGAACTACCCACAGTAACTCTTAAGATCTCTTTCCTGAGTGGTAATAACTTATTTACAGCCTATCATTGTGTTTGTATAGTTAGGGTTATTTTTTTCCTATGTGCACTTATCAACATTGAATTTCATCTTCCATTTTATTGCCTATTCACTCAGTGCCATGAGCTCCTTATGCAAGTTCTCACAGTCAGCTTTAGATTTAAGTAACTTGCATAATTTTGTATCATCCACAGCCTTTTTTACCTCTTTTTTTACCTCTTTTTCCAGTTCATTTTTGAATATGCTGCATGGCACAGGTTCTCTAGTAATCTTTCTCCATTGTGAAGACAAACCATTTATTCCCACCTTTTGTTTCTTATATTATGCTGGGATTAATTCATAAGAGGACCTTCCCTCTTACCCAGACTGCTCAGTTTCTCCAAGAGACTTTTGTGAAAGATCATGCTAATGGCTTTTGGAAATCAAAAAGTGCTGCACAGATTGGATCACTGTTTTCCACATTCTTTTAGAAAGAACACCTTCTGAAACAGCTTCTGCACACAGAAATTATACTGCTATTTCCCAACCATGACATATTTACTGCTGTCATGATTTTTGTTTTTCTTAATTCATGCAAAAATGATACAAGTTATTGGCCAGTTGTTCAGCTGGTCACTCCAAACCCCCTGCTAGTAGGATCTCACATTGAAGACCCTAGCAAACTGTTAATATTCAATTTACTTTTTTTCCTGAAACATCTGTCTTTGTCCAGTCAGTTTGAGATGGTTCTTCAGGCTTATTTCCTATCTGACGTTGTGTTTTCTGAATGGTACTTTATGCACATTGATCACCCACTGGTGAGCACTAGCAAACTTCCTGCTTCTGATGTGTTTTATGATTAGCTTCTAGGCCTTTAACAAGTTGTTCTTCAAAATGTTTTCTACCTATCTTTTTACAATTCTATATTCAGCTTCCTAAGCTTATATACTTTTCTGTTTTTCTTAAGTAGATACAAATTCAATTTTTCTGAAGGATTTTTGTGTCTAATAAACTCCTTCACCATTTAACCAGACTAGGTATTTTTTTTTTTAATTCCATCGCTTTGGAGGTGAATTTTTGTTTGTTTTTTGTCTTGAGCTTCCAGTATATTGTTTTTAAACACTCTCTAGTGCCAACTGCAAACAATTTATGATGTTACATATCCCTGATGTTTTTCAACTATTTCACCTTTTTTGTAGTTCCTCTTTAAAAGTAAATATGACTGTTACAGATGTTTTTGTGGGTTTTGTTTTCCTTTTCTTTTTTTTTATTTTTATTACTGAATGTTTTTAATATAGTCTTGTTTTGAAGCAGGTCCTGAGAACACATGGGAATGCTTACTGTCACCTGGGTTTCTGGCTTCAGAAAGCTGTTTATGATTATTGCAAATGCAGACTTCCGATAACATGGGGGTTTTTGTTGTTTTGTGGGTTTGTCGTTGTTGTTTGTTTTTTTAATATCTTCTCAATATCTTTTGGAATCCTTTGGTCACTGCTATCAAACTAACAATATTCAGTCAGTAGTACGGCTCTGGAAATCCTCTTATTTGAGCAGGAAAATGAGTCCTATGGATTCAGGGGTATGATTTGGTCTTGTGAACTTATTTTGCTTTTGAACTTGTTAATTTATTTCAGGTTTTGTACTGTACCCTTCTTCCCTATTCTACCTGCATATTTCTCAGTATCGTCCTGAAAGCCACGAACTGTCTTTATTATCAACACACACAACTCAATGTTTGTCTGATATCTCTACAAACAACCTTCAGTGTGACCATTTGGGCAATGACCAGTGTTTTATAGCAGGTTTTTGTTTTACATGATGTAGGCTTTTCTTCTTTCTCTCATTTGCTATTTATCTATTCGTTTCCTGTACTTTTGTAATTAATTTGCAAACAGTTTCTTTAGTTCACCTCTCCTGAGTATTGAACTCCCAGCTTGTCTGAACTTTCCTAATCTTGATGACTGCTAAAACTTTGAGCAGTCAAGAATGCAAGAGTCATGAGCTAGAAGGACAACAGCTAAAGGAAAGACTTGGAGCTCTGTTCAGTGTTTCTAAAATGCTCACTTCATATTGGATCACGCTCAGAAAAATTAAACCTCAGACCCCTTCTTCTGAGGTTCTAACTCTCCAAATAATATAAGAAGTCTGGGTTACCCTGTTGAGATTAAGCAACAGAAGTTCTAAGTATTTCATTGCCTACTGCCCATGATTTTTCTCTTTCTTTAAAAATTATACATCCAATCTCACAGTTAGAAGCATTTCCCTGAAATTTATTTTAAGTTTCCCTTTTTTAACTTTGACCCACTATTTCTTGGAAAATTCTCTGGTAACATAGGAAGTAATTTCTTTCACGCCTAAGGAGAGCACAAACATCTTTCAAACATTTGCAGATGGTTTCATGCCCCCTAGTCGTCCCTCTGCATGCTACATATTATGTCCTTTTAATCCTAAGGCACAGGTTGTACTATAAAGCTGGAAGCTCACAAGAGCACTAGGGAATGTCTCTGTCTCTTTTTTTTTCCCCTTTTTCTTTTTTTCTGCACAACTTCAGCTGGCCTCATTGAAAGCGGCATATACGCATCCACAGGCAGAATCTGTCCCTGTGCATATGGAGAAAGCTGTGGGCCAAATTTTTAGTCACGTCAGTGGGACCCTGTTGACTTCAGTTTTACCTTCAGGAGGTAGCCTTTTGTGTGTGCTGGATGAAAAGACGCAGCTCAGACAGTTCTTAAAAATATTCTGCTCTGTTCAGGGAAAAGTGCCACAAAAACCAAATCCCAAAAAATCCCCTAAATTGTCCATCTGGAACAGGTGTTTACGGTCATATAAACAAAATAAAATTGCTTTTTGCAGACCTAGAGTCAGCCTGCTACTAAAATGTCTGGCACCTATTTGAAAAGCAAGCAAGCAAAGACCTGACAACCAACCAGAAAAACTAGGGGGGAGCTGAGGGGTGAGGGAAGGGAGTAGCCCTGAGAGATGAACTAAAAAGCCCTTCAAAGATTCAAAGAGGGGAAAAATTTGATCAGGCTAATGAGAAAATTCCTGTTAATAACAATGTCGTTTTTAATTTTCTCACAAGTTTTCACCTCATAGCAAGACTTACAATCAACAAACTGAATGTGAAATCATCCCACAAAAAAAAAATCCTATCCTTTTAAGCCACAGACATGGGATATCCCTACTTCGGGCAGATGAAAATTTGTTGTGTGGTCAAAGGAGGTTAGAATAAAGAGGGACATCAGAAGAGATCATCTTTGTCCACTCTCACCTGACCTAACATCTTACCTTTATCTGCTCCTTTTTCCTGCAGTAGGTCAAGCTTGACAGTCTCCTCTTTTTTACTTTTTTTTTTTTCCCCTGAGCTCTTTAAGCTAAGTTAAAGGCTGTTCTCTTTACCATTCTTGCCAGTTGTTAAAAGACGACATGCTACTTGATGGCATAAAACACAAAACCCTAGCAAGACAAGAAATAATATTATATGTATGGAGGGTTATAACACCCTGTAACAAAGGAATAACAGATTTGGATACCCAAAGGTCTGAATTTTTATAACTCATCTGTAGTTGCAGAGCTCTTTATGGAGCTGGTTACAGATGCAGTCAGGGGTTAAGTCTAGGTTTTCAAGGGATTCCTGAGGGGAAAACTGGAAGTGGGTAAGGAGAAGGAAAGGGGTGAGACACAAATAATGGTGTTAAAGGATGAAGACAAAGAGAAGATAGTTCCCTGAAGAAGTGTGAACACAGTCACAACCTACAGATCATGAAAGACTACAGCTGGTAGACTCAGGATTCAGAATGCCTTAATGCCTTATTTATGGTTTTGGGAATACATTTCTCATGATTTCTGTTTTACAAGTTTAAAGCTGCAGACATAAAAGGATTTAAATAGAGTTGTTTGGTTTTTGGGGGGTTTGCTTTGTTTTAAGCTTCAAAGGAGGATTCACCAAATTGGAGACTGAGGACCAGTAGTCTAGGAATATGTCTACAGGTATCACTGCTTTTACAGGCTCACCTCAGCTAGCTTTATACTAGTTAATCCTGGTTGGGGTAATGCAGTTGTGATAACAGTTGATTGTAGGCAGGATCATGCTGAAGTATTTACCCAGATGTCACTCAGGCTTTGCAGCTTGATTTGAGCTTGGTGCTGCCTGACTGCCTTGGTAGTAGTACTTAGCTTAACTAGTTTAGAGCTATTATGGTTTGATATATCTATGTAAGATTGTAATGTAAATGTAGCTACAGTAACCAAACTCTTCAAATGCCTTTAACCACTAGGATGCATTACTGCCTCTCTCCCTTTTAGCTTTCATATTTTTTCTGTAATGTTGCACTTTGAAAGTAACTCTATTTTGGCAACCTTTAAGGCAATGTCCAGCTGAATTGAAAATATTTCTCCCACCAATTCATACCAGGGGTATGAATTTATACATATACAGTTTATACAAGGGGTTTCTCTTCCTTTTTATACCACCTTGACAACTATATAAATGAGATAAATTTTTGCACTATGGTCTACTACTCCCATAACACATTAAAGTGTTTTGCAGATTTTTGATGATTTTCTCTTTTACCTGCATTAAATTAGACATTAAAATTACTTCAACATGGTCCCTTAGCAATATTTCCAATATATACCTCTCAACTGAAATGAGACTTAGAGGGGTTGTCCCCTGAATCTTCCCTTTCTTGAATCTGGGAATAGCTTTAGGACCCCTTAAGTCCTTGTGTATGATTACATTCCTTAGTGGCTTGTCAAAAACCTTTACTGCGGGCTTTCTTATTTCCTTTGTTACTTCCTTCAGGATTCTGGGGTGCAATTCATCTGAGCCTGGTACTTTGTCAAATGTAGCAGTCCTAATTGCCTTATTATCTTCTCCAGTGCAATAGCAAAGCCTTTTAGCATTTAACTTTCCCTCCAGGAAAATGTCTCTCAGTCCTGGAGATGATACCTTCTTTTTTTTTCCCCCTTCACTTCCCTCCTGCCCCCCAGTGAATAATGAGGTGAAGAATTCATTTAGACTTAGAGCAAAATCAACCTCATCTGTCATTAACTTTCCACTTATGTTCTTCAATGTCTACTCTTTCACTGCCTCATGTTGAATTCTGAATATATATTTAGAATCATAGAATCATAGATGTAAGGAATGAAAAAGAGCCATTAGGTAATCCAGTTCATGGCGGTACAAATGGAGGATTGTTTTATGCAGTGTATTTCTTCTTTCTTAGTTCAATCAGTTTTTAAGGTCCCAAATGTTTCCTTTAGAGTCACTTTAATGTTTCTCACAAGCAGTAAGTTTTCCCCTGATAGTTAGCTGTTTTCCCTTTCTTGACGTTAAGAATCTTGTCTAAATTAAATGGTCTTGCATCACTTCATTTGTATTTTTATTTTTCTCTGTTCATCCTTTGTTTCATGTTTTTAAGCTTTTCAGATAGGTACAGATGACCATTCTCTTTTGGGAAGACATTTTCACACTAGCTTTCTGGAGACTGAATTTCTCATAATGATATAAAAATTGAATCAGAATACTGAGCTAGAAGGGCCCTCAAGGATCATATGGTCCAATTTGTCTAGGCAAAGGATGACGTACACTTGATGGTCCAGATCTAGTCCAGCCAAATCTTAAGTGTCCAGTGTAAATGATTTAAAAGATCTAGGATAGATGGCACAGAACGGGGTGACTGGCTCACACTTCTCAGTAGCTAAGGCACAGGCTGCTTGCATGGAGTCCACCAAGTGTAATAACTGCCATAACTGCCACATAGTTTGTGACCTACCTACTAGCTCTTCACTGATTTCACAGCAAACCACTGCTGAATAATCTACTGTCTAAGTCTTGAATTTATATGCTGCAACTGGTCCAGAAATCTATTGTAGGAATTGGACTGTACCCCCAAATCCATTTGGCCTTTGTCTAGCTCAGCTTCAAGTATCAGAAGTGAATACAATACTGTAGATTCATTAGAGTCATATTGGCAGCTTCTGTAATCCATGAGCTTTTTAGTAGTTACAGATTGTTTATCTTTCGTTGTTATTTCATAGAATTTATTACTCTACTGAACTTTATTTCTTTTTACATTTCATAAGTTTTTCAGGCTTTCCTCCGTTTATCTTTTGTTCTTTGATATTTTCAGGTGTTCAGCATGCTTCAGCAGGGTTTTAATTTTCCTCATCAAGCTGTGAACCTCTTCCTTTTTCTTTCTAGACAGCTTAATATGGTTTGACATTTCCCCACGTTTCCAACTGTCTGTACCTGCTTCTACATGTAGCCACTGTGATTGGAAATGACTGCATATGATTATTGTTAGACATAATATTGTGATTGTACTGCTGCTGGGCATTGCTTTGAAAGAATGGGAATCCAAAAGAAAACATATTCTGCTCACAAATATTTTATTCCTAAAAACAAGGCCAAATCATTAGCCAAGTAATCTTTCCACTCAGCTACAGTGAAAAAATACTGAGTGTTTTAAAAACAGGCAGCCAGCACTATAAATCTTTGAAAGCATTATAGGGTCAACCTAGTATACTTCTAAAGTATGAAACTATGAAAAGCACATATTCTGCATTCTATCTTGTAACTTTTTCACTATTCCCAACCCAGCACTACAATCATTCTCTTCAGGATACACAATATGTAAGGAAATGTATTATATACATCCTCACAGTATCTGCATTGCCTCCTGTATGAGAAAAGAGTTCTACCTGCATCATGCATTCTGATTTGCACCATTATTCCTTCCTCATATGGTAGGAGAGAAATTTGAATAAGGTATTATTATCCAGCACCCACTTGCTTGTAACTTCCAAAATTACTTATATGCTTCTTATAGTCAGACCTTGTAGAAAAGGTTTTTTTCTGAAAACTCTGTGGGAAAGTATTGTCCTGCTGTGGCAGAAAGTTTTACAATTTAACTAGATACTTAATTAAGAAAAATTTATATTTATTTATTTATGTATTTATTTAAAACCTGAAGCCTCTGAGTCTCAGTTAACTTTCCTTCTTTTATGTCAAGTAAAAATACTAATACATAGTAAAATGCTGGTTCTTACTTACCTTTTCCATGTTATTCAAGTATTTTTACACCTCTGCAAATATGCCGCCACAATCATGTGGTAATATTTCTGGGTAAAAAGAATTTCTTATTAAATCAGGGATCTTTCAGGCAGGGATGGGTTTAAGTATAACTGATCTCTATTAGAACAGAGGTATGTACTGAGTGGTCAGACTCCTCAACTGCATGAAAGCTGTGCTGAGCTGTTGTAGGCATACTACCTGGGTAGTGGTGCCTGAGTGGAGATGATGCTGTGAAGTCAGGGATTAGGGCTACTTTGTGCCAATCAAATAACACAAAAAAGCTGAGTTAACCTACTTTTGACCAGAAGCACAGGCAATTTGCAAAACCTGGAAAGTCAGGTCAATCCTAGGATCTGTGAGTTTAATTTACACTGGTGGGATATGTGAGGGAATTGATAAGATTACACAGGTATAGATGCTCGGTGCTGAGATCAGAAGGAAAAGGTATTATCCCTGAAAGTCATCGGCAGCGATTTGAGGATGGATGGAGGGTGCCTGGCCCATGAATATGTGGTTTGTCAAGAGGTCAAACAGGTGCAGCCAGCAAAAAGGGTTTCCCAGCTATAGATAGCCTTTTTCTTTTCTTTTTTTTTTTTTTTTTAACAGAGGCTTCGTATTTATCGTGATTTCAGAAGAATCTACCCAAAGAGTAAAGGCACTTCATACAGAAAAAGTGATGAGGCAATCCTAAACTACTCTTCTGGAAATTTAATATCCGCTTTATTTGGCGGTTTCTGTTCAGAATGGAGATAAGCACACACAGCTGCAGATCAAAAAAAAGACTTGAAGCTAGACATGCTTACTTTGTTCTGTGCCAGACTATTTACCAAAGAAGCTGCCAGTGCTATGAGTAAATACATCCACTTTGCACATACTAGTCAATCTAGGATTAAACCCGTTTAACATGCTTTGTACCAGGGACTCAATGCACCTGCATAACACCTGGTTTTATCAAAAGTTTGTCCATTAAACTGAAGAAGGTGAGGAAACTCTAAGTCCTTGTGTTCAGACTCATTGCTTTTTATTATGGATATGCTGTCAATTAGCCTTGCCCTCATCAGCATCAAAATTAACTGTGTCATGCTAAAATGATGACATTGAAAAAAAAAAATAAAAATAGTATTTTACTGCTATTTTAGTGTAAGTCAAGCCAAAGGCAAAAATCACCATCGCACATCCTGCAGAGTAACTTGGCAAAGATTAAGCCACTTTTTTTTGCCTTTTTTTTTTTTTTCCGAAAAGCACTTCCTTTATAAAAAGAAAGAAACAAACCCTCCCCAAGACAAACGAACAAGCAAACTACAGAAGAAAGGTGATCTGAAGATAGCTATTTACCTCCAGATTCCAGCCAGAGAATCGTTTCAGCCAGATTCCAGCCAGAGAAGCATTTCACATTTAATCTGAAAGCATACTTATGCCAAATTCAAATCCTTTCCTCCCCTCTACACTTGATAGTTTCTGTTTTAAATTTCTTTAAAATAAGTATTCTCTCCCCACAGAAACTTGCCACAATGGCAGCTGTTTAGGAAATAAATTAAAAAATAAAAATGTTGCCATTGTGAAATAAGATATATTTAATTAAATACAATAGAGAAGGAAAGTGTTATTACAAGAACATAAAACTGTAAGGCACAAGATAAAACTAAATTACTACATGGCTGCTCAATTCAATCTAACCCCTGAAGATAAAGATGGAGCCAGAAAATTGCATGTATTGTGAAATCAACATAAGCCCTAAGGCAATATTAAGTAGGGGTACATAAACTGATTTATTATAAATACAAATGTGAATGTGTTAAAAGTGTGGCTTTCCTCAGGGATTGGTCTGGGGACCAGTGCTTTTAACATCTTTGTTGGTGACATATGCAATGGGATTGAGTGCACCCTTAGCAAGTTTGCCAACAACACCAAGCTGTGTGGTGTGGTTGGTACACTGGAGGGTAGAGACAACACCTAGAGGGTCCTTGGCAGGCTGGAGAATTCGACCTGTATGAGCCTCATGAAGTTCAACAAGGCCAAGTTTATATACCTATACCTGGGTCAGGAAAATTCCAAGCACAAGTGCAGGCTGGGAGAAGGATAGATTAAGAGCAGCCCTGAGAACATGGACTTGGGTGTGTTGGTTGATGAAAAGCTCAACATGACCCAGCAGTGTGCGCTTGCACTGCGGAAAGCCAGTCATATGCTTGGCTGCATCAAAAGAAGTGTGACCAGCAGGTTCAGGGAGGTAATTCTGACCCTCTAATCTACTCTTGTCAGTACTGTATTCAGCTTTGTGCCCCAGACATAAGAAGGACCTGGACCTGTTGGAGTGCAAAGCAGGTCACAAAGATGATCAGAGAGCTGGAACATGTCTCCTTTGAAGAAAGGATGAGAGAGCTGAAGTCGTTCAGCCTGGAAAAGAGAAGACTCTGAGAGGACCCTTGTTTTTTTAATTGTTTGCTGTTTATTTTAGTTCTACTTACTAAATTATTAGGAATACATAATGCACATTCAACACCATGTAAGAGATACTTCACAGTATCAAAAGACTCAGATGTTTTTGTAATTTAAAAAGTCTATTTAAAGCAGCCCTATCTATTACTTCTACGTCTTTCCTGAGAAGTTCGCAGAACATGTATGAACAGGAGAGAGATAAGGCTAGTTTGTGTCCATGATAATAGAACCACAGACTAGTTAGGGCTGAAAAGGAGCTTAAGATCATCTAGTTTCAACCCCCCTGCCAATGACAGGGACCGCACACCCGAGACCGTTTCTTCCAAGGCTCTGTCCAACCTGTCCTTGAACACTGCCAGAGATGGAGCATTTACCACTTCCTTGGGCAACCTGTTCCAGTGCCTCAGCATCCTCATAGAATAATTTGGGCTGGAAAGGGCCCCAAAGGTCATCTAGTCCAAGTCCCCTGCAATGAGCAGGGACATCTTCATCTAGATCAGGTTGCCCATAACCACATCCAACCTGGTCTTAAATATCTCCAGGGATGGTGGTGCATACATCACCTCTCTGGGCAACCTGTGCCAGGATTTTACCACTCTCATTGTAAAAAATTACTTCCTCACATCCAGCCTGAATCTCCCCTCTTTTAGTTTAAAACCATTGCCCCTCATTCTATTGCAACAGGCCCTGCTAAAAAATCTCTCCCCATATTATAGGCACCTTTTAAGAACTGAAAGGCAGCAATAAGGTCTCCCTTGAGTCTTCTCTTTTCTGCACTGAACAACCACAACTTTCTCAGCTTTTCCTCATGGGAGAGGTGCTCCATCGATCTGATAATTTCTGCGGCCCTTCTCTGGACACTCTCTGACACATACTACATTTCTTCCCTTCCCTCTAGGCTCTAGTAGAGCAGTATCAAGATCAACGTTGAATGATGCACACACAAGCAGTAAGGTCCCAATTCACTGCTGATCATCAGGTATTCCCTTGGCATCCAAACTACCACGAGACTCAAAAATAACAACTCCCATGTTTCATGAAGCTCACTGTCAAGTGCAAAAGGTGTATAATGGTTGCATAGTGCAAATATTTATATGTGCTTACTTTAAGTTTAGTTTTTACCTTTTGGTGAGCTAAAGATGCAAAATCCTTAGCACCTGACCCATCTCAGTCACAAATTGCTGTTTCTGGATTTTGTATTGGATGAATTATATTGATCTGCAAGGCAGATTAAAACCTTTTAGACTGACCTTACTGTATCTCCAGGGAGTATTTTATGTAGTTTTCAGTGGATCTTTCCTGCCCTTATTTGTTTATTTTTACAACACTCTTTTTGTAGACGGGTAAAAATGATGAATTTGAGCTTTAATGGTGTATCTTGGTATCTTATTTAATATTACAAGTGAATATCCTGAACTATTTTGAAAGACAACTGCTTTGTTTGTGAAGTCAAGCATCCAGAAGTAATTGCCATGGGCTATGCACTGGGTAATGATCAGAGATAAAACTGATATGATTTGGGTACCATCCATTCTCTGCCTTGAGCAAAGTCGAAGTTCCATGGTAGAAGGTCTGTATGTGGACCTGCGTGCAAGCGGAAATGAAGCAGTCAGACATCATGCTGGAACACTTCAATTCTGCAGTAGGCTGAACCCTGTAGCTTTACCCTGCAGCTTTTCTCTGCTTAGTAAGTGGAACCTATAACCAGCTTTTTATCATTTTTCCTCCCAAGCTAATCCCCCCCAGTCCTGGACCCTCAGTTGTGTACAGTACTTATCGGTTAGCTGAAAGACAAGCTCTGAACTGCATTGGGGGATTATTTTTTTTCCCCTTTGGCAGTGGAAGCTGTCAGTGGGCAGTGGGATACTCTTGAGAGCCAGTGTGGAGTCCTCAGCTTGCTCTGGTTAAGGGTAATAAAAAACCCTTGCAGCCAAGGTGGGGAGAGAACAGAGGTTTTCCACAAAGTCCTGAATTTTAGTAGGTGGAGTTATTAAGGGGTGGTTCCAGCTCTCTGAATGTGAAGAAAAAGTATGACCTACTACTCCAAGGGGCCTGAACATGAACAGCATATATGTGTGTAAATTATATGTTTTGTATGAACGAAATATCAGGCAACAGGGATGTAGCACAATCAAGCCAGGCTCCTGATATGAACAACTGGGATTGTAACTACCGGGTGCACAACAGTAAGTACATACTTAGTGTAGGTTAGTGCACCTGGCTGACTTCCCAAACTTTGCTGGGAAGTCTTGTTCTTCTTTCTGTTTTGCATTTATTCTTTTTCTTACTGCCCTTTTGTAGCCTTCAACATTGTTTCCTAAGCAAGGACTCTTTCCTTAGGAGTCTTAGTCTTCAACCTCCCTGCTTCTCACACTGACTCCTAGTCCAAAGGGCTCTAATTTGTCTAGCCAAGTTGATTGAAGCCTGCTTTTCCTTCACCAAATATTGGCTTGTCTTTTTTCTACATTGATGTTCGCTGCTGGTCTTCTTGCATGTTCACTTTTATCTAGCAGTTGTCTTCTGTCCTCTTTATTTAAGCCTCCTTGCATGATTAGTTCATCCTGTCCCCAAATCCCAGTCATCTCTTTCCCTCTACCCTCCAACTTCTCCTTCCTGATTTGAAAATAGATCCCTGAGCATTCATAGAGCTCTTGCTTGTGTGCCAGTTGAAAAGAGCTCAGGCAGTCATGTTTTATGTTCCAGTTTTCACTCCTATTCAGCTTTATGCAAACTTCAGAGGGAAAACCTTCATAATTTCCTGGAGATTTCAGCCTACTTAGCCATTTCATGACAAGAGGATGGTGTGGAAAATTGGAAAAGGGTGAAAGTGATCATGAAAGAGGGAATACAGCCTGTTGCTGTCCTAATTGCAGAAGACCTTTATGATGATATAAAAACTGAGTTATTTAAAAAAGTACCTATTTATTTGGTTTTGACATCTACTTTGGACAAATTCTGGCAGGTTTTCACAGAAATGGCAGGAATGTCAGACATGACAGACAGTCCTGTTTAAATTTTTTTCCCCACCCCAAAGGATGATAAGCATTTCAAAGAAGGGTTGTCATGAGCATTTGTATGTGGGTAAAAAGTATATGTACTTTTAGTCTCGTTCTCACGATTAATTTAAATTTGGCTGAAAATTAAAATGCATGTGGAATAGCATAGATGATGTCAACATGATGGCTGATATTTATACAGTTATGAAAACTGAGAATTTTAATGTGGAATTTGGGGCAATTTTACTTTAATGCTGGTGTGGATCTTATGTATTCTTAATTTTCTGAATTTGTTTAGGACTTTAAATTCCACTTTCCACTCACAACATGTTCTGTCATTCTTTGCTTAGCATGTCTTGAATATCATCCATGAGGTTATTCTGAAAGTTCTCAGAGCAGCAGAAAACCAGATGAAGTTCTTCAACCTTTCCTCTAAAGACTTGGATCCATCCTGGTTTAACCTATATATGATTTGTTGCTCCAGGGAAAAAGAAAAAAAAAAAAAAAAGGAAGGAAAAAAAAAAGAGAAAAGAAAAAAATAAAGAAACAAGAAGGAATGCCAGATGGAAAATAAGAACACTGAATGGATGGATTCTGATCTCTTCTTTGACAACATTTTAATTTCTTTTGACTGCTGCTCCACGAGCCTGATATCCCGATGCAGTAAGCTGTTACTGGTTTTTTGGTTCTTAAGTTCACTCGCACTGACACATCTTTCTTTTCATTCCCTCTTTCCCTCTTTCCATCTGCCTGTCTGCAGAAAACTTATGCTCTCAAGATTTCTTAGAAGACTTTTTCTTAGTTCACGGCGTGGACTTTTTCATTCAGAATTGCTCTGGAAGACACATCTTTTCCATTATTTTGCCTGTTCAGATGTAGCTAAGGAAAAATAATGTACTAACAGAAGTTAGAAGCAATAGGTAGTTTTTAGTTCAACTTTTAAACAAAACAAGAAAACAACTGAAGAACAATAAATATCTAAGAAACTTCACAATTGGGACAAAGTGAATGCTTCTATTGTTTCATTTATCTAGGAGGTTATTATATCTCTGTAGCTTGGATGTTATTAAGCTAGATCAGTATCACTATCATCCCTTTCAAAACACTACCAGGTAACAAGAATACTGTGAGGGCAGGATATAGGAAGAGACTTAGGCATTGTGACACAGAATACTAAGATATCAAAAATTTAGATTTCCAGTTGTGTGAATGGAAATTACATTGCTCAGTTGGGTTCAGGGAGTGAATGAAAAAGTGAAGCATCTTGTTTGCAGTCACAGCAACTGGAACAGGAAAGAGTAGAATTTATATTCTTAATTTCTTCCTCAATTTACAAAGGTATGAAACCTTCCCAGAACCTGAAAAGTTTTCCAGCATCTGTGTGCTTGGATGACATTGGTACTCTTGCGCATGATAGTGCTTTGTTTCTTTTAAAATGGGGGCAGTGGTGATTCTGCTTCTCATTCATTGCATGATAAGCAGTACATGCATTCAGAAAGTGCTAGACTTAGACGAAGCTTTCCTTGGGCTCATGGTGGATTCTGTAAGGTCGCATGTTGTTTTTGCTAAATTATTGTATGCTGTGGGGTATTCAATACCTTCTGATTCGCCTTCTGATTGCAATTAACTTTGGAATCCAAAACCATGAGTGAATAAGAAAGAAATCACTCCTTGTGTTTCTTTCTTTGAGCAACCTGTTATTTCAGAACAAATGTTCAAACTTTCATACACACATTCTGCTTGATTGCAGCCTTCTGTGTGATTTCTTATTTTTTTCTTTTAAACCTTAGATATTTACCATGAATTGATTGTCCATTTTGCATCAAGTAATGTAAATCTTGAAAAATCTTTAGAAAATTCAAACCTGAACTGGCCAGAGCCTGGTAAATACATTCTGAAGAATAGTTTTGAAGATGTGGTGCTTAGAGACATAGTTTGTGGTGGACTTGGCAGTACTAGCTTAGCTGTTAAGCTTGATGATCTTAAAGTTCTCTCCCAACCTAAGCAATTCTATGATTCTATGATCAAGTTCATAAACAAGCTAAGTTTCTCCATTTTAATTAAAAGGTGGAAAATGGTGGAATTAATGAAAAAGACTTTTAAAACTTTAATGTCTTGTGCTCATAAAGTTTTTTTGTATCAACTGTAAATTCACTCTTTGGAATCTGGCAATATAATCTTTAAGACAGGTATTTCCTTAAAAGAGTGTTGACTACAACTGAGGAGGATTTGCATTGCATGTTGGACTTGCAGTTTGTGACAGTAAATGAAAGAAAAAACACATGGGGACCCTAAAATGATGTTATAATATGTCTTATATAGCTATTTTCATTTTCTAAGCACTATTCAAATGCTGTTTAATAACCAGCAATTCTCTGAAACTGGGTATTTAGGATTACAAAGACAGGCATATGTGATTAAAGCTGTTTAGTATACCATTTCTGATAGTGGACTATATCAGCTTCTCAAAAGGGGTGCCAAAGGAATTTTCTGTTACAAAATAATAGATATTTTCTATGATTTTTTTTTTTAATTGCATTTAGCCTACCCAGTTAGAATTTAACTTTTGTGCTAAAGCATTAAGATTTTGCAAATCTTGTAAATATTTCAAAAGCAAGAAAACCTTATAAATGTCTTCAACTGCTTAACTATCAAAGCTATATAAAGTGCAACTGAAGATCATTTCCTTTTGCCTGTCTGTACATTTCCTGTGCTGTTGCACCTGTAACTAATTGGCACAGATCTGTTGGATTTGTTGCTTCAAAGCCAATGCTGATGTCATTGGCTTTTTCCACAGATTTCTTTAGAAAAGAATAGTAATCAGACAGTAAAATAGTAGTTATGTCTACTCATAATTTTGTGGCTCAGTGTTAATAACCTTGTTCTGTCTTATGTAGTGTTGCTCGCACTTCTGCACTCTGCTCCATCTTTAATACAGCCTCTAAAATTATAACTGTAGAGTAATTTAGGTTGAAAATATCTTCAGGAAGTCACCTCACCCAACCTTCTGCTCAAAACATAGCTCACTTCAAAGTTATATCCAGTTTCTCAGGACTGAATCCAGCCAAGGTTTGAACACATCCAAGGACAGAGATCCCACAGACACCTGGGCACTTATGTCAGTGACTGACCACTCTCTCTTTGGAGTTAAAAAATTTAAAATTGATAATATTCAGTCTTTGGCCTATCTCTCTCTCTCACACACACACACGCATGACAGCTGTTAGATGAAAATTAATGTGGCCTAAATTCTGTCTCTGTCCCCATTCACAGTACTTCCTATTGTCTGGCTGTAGACCTTCAGAGACACATAGTCAATAGAAAACAGCAGGGGCCAGGGCTTGGTTGAAATGTAGGCCACCTGAATCTAGGCTTTTGACTCTGCTGTTCACAGCTGCAACTTTCTGCCTTTCCTCTAAATACCAAGCACTTTGTTTCCTGTCATATAAATCAGCCAGAGCCAGATTTTTCTATTCTAGCTGGGTTTGTGTGCCTTCCTCCTCACTGGGTGCCTTCCAGTAGTGCATTAATCAATATGACTCAGAGCTACCTCTGGCATTTTTGTTGGTTTAGTCAGCTTCTCCTCAAAGGCTACTGCCTGGCCACCTTACAAGAAGCACCGCTTCTCTTAGCCTTTTCTAATTTTAGGAAGGAAGGAGCTTTGGAAGAGAGGATGAAGTTGGTTAGGGAGAGATGGGACACTTACTTAAGATTTCTCTTTCTTTTGATCTTGTGCTGTCATTTTCAATGTGAATTTTTGCTTTTGCATTATCTGCTAGAATGTCTGTCATTGTGATGGAAGCCAGATACTGAGTTAGATAGATGCATATATGCAGAAGTAAAGACATTTAATTAAGACCAGTAGAAAACTAATATTGTGGTAATAGTTAAAAATGGTATATGGGACAACCCAAGTAATTATAGGCCTGTCAGGCTGATATTGATCTTTGGTGAAACAAGGGAACATCTGATACAGGGCTCAGGTACTAAAAAGCTGAAGGATGGAATTAATGCCAATCAACATAAGTTTATGGAAAATAGCTTCTGTCAAACTATCCTGATATCTTTTTTCAGATTGCAAACTAATTTTTAGAGTAATAGTACTGTTGTACTACATTCTGCAAGTTATTTGACTTGGTAGTGCATAACACTTTCATTAGGATACTAAAAAGACATAAAATGCACATGGCACACATTAAATGGGTTGCGACCTTTTCTTACTGATGGATGATAAAATTGTAAATGCACTGTCATTCTATGGTAGAAATTTGCAAAATATTTTTTTCTCGGACACATGTATTTTAACACTTTTTTAGCATGTAGGAAAAAGTACAAGATTATTATTGATGATCAAAGTAAAATTTACTAGTGAGGAGCATAGTTCACTTTTCCAGTTAGACTGTGAGTGTTTGATGAGCTGAACACAAATCACATCTAAGACCAACTGTGAAGTCCTACTGCTAAGAAGAAAGAGTTTACAGTAACACCATTTTTGTATGTTTAATGGTTGAAAGCATTAGTGAAATAAGAAGGAAGAAGTAATATCCTTTAGCAGGCCAAAGAATGAAGTTAAAAATGTGGACTGTCTTCTTGGCTGAGTGTGTCTTCGCTTCTCCATCTATATCATCCAGTTTAAAAAAAAATAATTTCTTTTACTATAAACCTTTCCTTGCAAAGAATGTTGGTCATATGAGTTTGAAGATTACCTTGGAACACACCATCTTTGAAAAGGCTACAAGGTTAATCAGTAGCTCATCTGGGGTTAATCAGTCTATTGCAGACTGGTTAAGTAAGTTAATCTGATTCTCAAGTACATAAGCAAGAAACTCCTGTGTTGTGATTCCAGCAGTTGTTATTGCTCTTAAAAATATGTTGCAAATTTAGGAAGAACAAAATGCAGGAATATTTTTTGGTTGAAAAATCTAACTGGAGCTGGGATGGCAATTTCTTAACAGGACTGGATGATTTTTTAAAATATATCCCGAAGAAACTACACAGGAACTCACTTGGGGTAGCTCTGTACTTCCTTTCTTACTGCACATTTACTTACAATCCCATTTCAGCCTGCCTGAAATGGCAGTATCTCAGACTGTGGTTTTCCATCCTTTCCCAAGGGGTAATGTGACGCATAATATTGGTAATAAGTTTTTTCCCTTGTTTTTTTAACACACTCCCCCAAATCTTTGTACCTTGATTTCCATCAAAACCATCCCTGACTAGCACATTCTTCCCTTTCCTCTCTTAAACTGCCTCCTGTTTTTTCGTGTGCATCAGAGTCTCTTGGCTCCCCTTCAGTCCATCCCTCCATCTTTAGCCAGAGTCTGACCTGTGGCACCTGAACCCCTTCAGAGGCTTCTTGTAAACTGACATGCCATCACTGTCAAAGAGAAAAATAGTGTTTATGCATTGTGTCAGTGAATTAAATCAGGATATATTGTAATATCTGATCTTATCTGACACTACTGCAAGTGTGCTACAAAGCAATAAAGAAAAAAAAAATTGCATCTAAAGACCTGGATGAGCCAGTTGACTACAGGATATTTCTATTACTTTGGCATTTTATCAATGTTTCTCTTAAGACTTGTCTGCAGTTGCAAGTTAATTCAAGCAAAGGTGGGCTGTGAATTTAAAATGAAACAGGAACTCGTGAGGAACTTCATGTACTCCTCTGCTGGAAAAGTATAGTGGCCTGTTCTTCCTTACTAGATCTGTAAGTTTCCATTTTTCCATCTGAAAAACTTCAACCAGGCATTTCAAAGTAAATGCTGACCCATGGTGTTTTGCAGCAATGGAATAATTTCGGAGTAATTGCTTGAGCAAAAAGCACTTTTCTTTCTTCAAGGTCCAAAAGTGAGTAGGATCTACTCTGGGCCTATCTATCCTTCCTCACTTCAGCATTGTCTTTCAGCCCTACTGAAGATTTCTTCACAGCTGCTGGATTTTTTTCAAGTAACAGCAAGTGCTCCAAGACATACCTTTCGACTGTACTCTAACAGGTCCCATTTTTAGCTTCTCTAAAAGCAAGGGGCTTCTGCTTTTCCATCTTGCTTTATGCCATCTAGCCATTCATTTTCTATTATAAGCATATTTCCCCTAAGAGAATTCCCCATTCTACTGCTACACTGAGTTTTCATGTTTCAAAACCTCCTTTTGAAGAAACTTTCCACACACTAGTGGATACTATTTTGCTTCCCCTTATTTGTGTATCTGAATTTCCTCTGACTTAATTTATTCTAATGCCTGTCATATCCACCTCCTACTCTTCCTTGGGGCTAATTCACTTTTGAAGTTTATGGACTGGAGCTAGTTCATTTTTGCTGTCTATGGAGTAGTTTTAAACCTATTGTTTTCTTTTGTTATAATTGCACCATAGAGCAATTCTTCAGCATGAAGTACAGAGCATCAGCATGTATCAGATATCAGGCTTTCATAACTAATAGTAAAATTGTATAAATTATATTCAAATGTTATAATTGTGCCCAAAGGCCAGAGATAAAAAACAGTCTGGTGTTGTATAAATGGATAGATAATAATTGCCTATTTCCCAGTGGTTATACAAGACAAAACTTTTTTTTTTTTTTTGGCCTTTTACGTTAATTAGAAATAATATTTATCAGTTTCGGCATCAAAATCCCAGACTAGGATCTGTTTTCTCCCACTTCTCATCTTATACTTCTGTCTGCTTACTCAGTCCACCTAAGATATAGTAGGCAGAAATAATATTTTAATAAGCCAATTTAGGGCACACTAAATAATATTCCTGACTGGAAATCGTGAAGACTGTCATATCCTCCCTTTGAATGGAGGGTCAAAACTATAATCTGGACACAGCCATGGCATGATGGAGAATAGAGAGATGAAATCTTCCTGTGGTGTGTTATATGATGAGGATGCCTCATCTGTAGTGAGCACACACTTAGTCTGCACCATGTTGCCAATGCCTCTTGCTAAGGAAACCAGCAGCATTCTGCTGCTGGGGTAGCTGGTATGCTGCGGAGTAGCTGGAAACAAAAAATAGGGTTAGTGACAGAAGAAAAACCGTCTTTAGGTCTCTGAAGCTGAGGATAGTAGTCAAAATGTGAAGGCATTTTGAGTTTACATAGTAACATAACAATATTTTTTTGCTTGCTGTTTCATTATCAACGATCCCTGGTACTCTGTTTGGCCTTTATTTTGAATGATGTTTGTACAATGAGTCTATGTTATAGAATCATGGAATCATAGAATAGTTAGGGTTGGAAAGGACCTTAAGATCATCTAGTTCCAACCCCCCTGCCATGG
>WYDI02030735.1:36020-53258 GCA_009867235.2 Psittacus erithacus
CTGGGATTGCTCCGACCCACGTGTAGGACCTTGCACTTGGCATGGTTAAACTTCATAAGGCTGGCATCAGCCCACCTCAGAAGCATGTCAAGGTCCCTCTGGATGGCATTCCTTCCCTCCAGGGTATCAACCAAACCACACAGCTTGGCATCATCGGCAAACTTGCTGAGGGTGCGCTCAATCCCACTGTCCATAACATCGACAAAGATATTGAACAAGACTGGTGCCAACACTGATCCCTGAGGGATCATGTTCTCATGAAGCCTTCCATAATTGCCTATGCAAAGCAACAGTATGCCCAAAGGAGCTATTATGTATATGCAGGTTACTTTTTTCTCCCTGTGCACCACCTTCTACTTACTAATACTGAATTTTAGTAGGTTTTTTCATCCTGTTGTCACCAACTTCCTCCACAACTCTTCATTATCAGCTCCAGATTGACTATGCTGGATACTTTTGTAATGTGAGTTTTTGTGTATCACAGCTGTTTCTCATTTACTCTAAATATTTATGAACAAGTTACGCTGCAACAGCACCATGCAGGGGCACGGGGGCACCTGAGGAAAATGAGGATTTGGAGGAAGGAACTGGTCACAATTTGTTCTAACTGTTTCTCCTTTCACAGTCAAGACAATCTGAGGACAGGAGGCAGTGAAGCCTGGAGATGACTCCAGCAAGAACCTTGGCTGAGTAAGGAAGCATCTGTTCTACAAGGTATCATCCAAGACAATGACTGGATCAGGCTAGAGCAAGGTTTATTTGAAGTTATGCTAGAGCTACTGTAATATAAGGCAAAAACTAAAGGAAAGTCAGTGCTACAGTTACTGTCATGTTCCCTATCTTCTGAGATTGTTCTAATAGAGCAGGTCACAGGCCTAGATTTCGCTAATGAGGTTAATCAAGACCCTGGGAAATGGGTGCACACACTGCCTGCAGGGTTAGGTCATACACACAGGGTCTGATACCATGCCTCTGAAGAAATAGTTGCAAAACGCCTCTGGTAAATGATAAATCATGGGCCATTTATTTTTATCTCTTGTCATTAATCTGTAGAAGGACTTAAATTCTCTAGGAAATTTTAGTGAAGAAAATGTTGCATTTCTACTTCTACAACAACAGGTTGCAGTCCCCAAATGTTTTATTTAATTTTTCCCATTCTTGGTAACACATTGTCAAATTATTTTAATAATGATTAAATTATCCTTCCATTAACAAAATAGGAAAAAAATAATCAATGCTGAACCATTGTGGTTTACTGTGTTGCTTTCTTCAACAATAAACAGCTTAAAATGAAGCACATATCCGTATCCATATTCAGATCCATTATTTTTGCTTTCATTTTAACAATATTGTCTTGTTTTAGAAATTCCTTGCTTTTCTACTGCAGGGAAATAGGAAAAGAGATAAAATTTTCAAGACATTCCCTGTGTTCTGAATTTTCAGTGAAAACTCACATAACTGTTATTTGGTAGATTAGGAGTTTTGTTTTCATCCTACCCTGTAAATGGCTGATACTGTTCTGTGTAGTAAACTAGGTCTTTCTGTTATATGCGCTTTTAGAGGAAAAAAATACTAGAGAGCCCATGGATACTGGTGTGTGGTGGAAATTCTGTATCACTGCTGAAGATTTTCTTTTCTGTGTTCCTACAGAGCAGCCAAAGGTCCTATGGGATGAATAACTTTGAATTGAAGACAATAATTATGAATCGTATTTGTCCTTGTTCTGGAGCAGGCATGTTGGTGGAAAAATATTTCAACCTGTGGATTGGAAAACTTGACTGTCAACCAAAGATGACCAAAAAAAGATATTGGATCTTGTATGAGAAAATCCACCCCAAATATAAATGCAAGACATAAGCACCTTACCATGCAAATGAGGAGAGCAGAAATTATTTAGTAAGGGGCTTTAAGTTGCCATCACTGTGCAGATGTGGAAGAATGGATGGACCCACAGTTTCTCTGGTGCATTAAAAGGGACTGGCAGGGGCAGCTCCAGCCACCATGCTTGTGTGATTCTGCTCTGTAAGCAGAGTCCTCAGCCTACATTCTGTTTCTGGAGTTTGATGGATTTGTACCATGCTGGAAAAGTAAAACCTAAGGGATAAAGTGACATTAATGCAGTCTTATCTCACCTTTCCTAGAGAACAGGCTAAACAGTCCAGTTCTTACCTGGCAAACGTTTGTGTTGCTGCATTCATGCAGATTATGTCAGTTTAGCTGAATGCAGCCTGGTTCTGGAAATGCAGGCTACATCTACACTACTGTGTAGAAGAGGCTAAGGATCACCAACTGATACAGCACAGTTTGTACCCATACAGATAAATTCTCTCACCTCTTAAAACAGGACAGTTGTAGCCGAGTTTTGTTTTCTGGATGTTCACAGGGCTACACCAGTCCTTGACCAGTGCCTACATATTGTCTGACCAAAGAGAAGACACACTGAGGACTGTGCTGGCAATGAAATAATTAATATGAACTGTTGTGTAATTCTTGGGCAGTGCCCAGGCTCTGGTGGTTCACTCTTATGGATTAAGCACTCCAGGTGCTTAATATACACAGCCTATATACCGCTCATAGGCCAGGTAAGTGGCCCGAAGAGACTTGCTCTGGATGCAGCAGAGACATTCCACTGCGGTACACGGCCCTGATCCTGAGCCTTGGAACAACTCTGAACCCATGTACCTGCATGGCCTTTGTTCCTGGAGGTACCTGATCTGGTGGTGGGCTGGAAATGTGCCTTATTTGAGGAAGTCTGACAGGGTGTTGGTGTATGTGGCAGTGAGTAATTCAGTGAGGCACCCAGAGAGCAAAACTGATTTTGCATTAAGCATTTCTCTGTCCATTTTCAATGGCAGGCAAATTAATAATAAGCAGAGTTTGCCACTGGATAAGTTATAAACAAAGAAAGGACTGTATTTGTCGAATTGGTAATTTTTTACCAATTCCTCAGTCTGCTCCAATTCTCAGCTATCTCCCAGTTGTTCTGAGGATTAATTAGTTAATATTTATGGAGCATTATGAAGACGAAGACTGCTAGAATGGTGCTGAATGTTTTATTTATGTGGTTTATAAAGAGCAACCCAGTGATCCCACATTCCCTGTGTTCACAGATTTCCGCAGCAGGTTGAATCAGGACGGCTTTTATCATGATGCAATGTATTTTTATTGAGGTACTAGAGCAAATGTATCCTTTAAATTATGTGATTAGTTTCAGTACAGCTCACTCTCCAGAATAGCTATCATAAAGCGTGAGAGTTTGAAAGCATTGCCAAATTTAAATTTAGGCTTCAGTCTATGATTTCATGTCAAAAATTTATGCACAGCCTCATTTGTCAAGCAGCATTATTGATTTTATAATGTGTAATGTTTTCTTATTGAAAAAGTGTTCCCAGGCCTGAGCTTATTAACACAGTGTTGATTACTCTTTGGGGGCATGCAAAAGGGTTTTCCGTTTATTAAAGATGATAAGAAATGGGAAATCATGTTTTTTATATACACATTATGTGAATGAAAATTATGGTTACTGATTAAATAATATGAGGCTTTAAAATTAAAGTGTAACACAATGTTTCCCCTTTATAAAGCTGCATAAGTTGCTAGAAAGTCTGTCTGTATTTTAGACACCTATTGCTACTGTTACTTTTCCCTCATTTTTACTGCAAAGATTACATAAAAGCACAGTATTGCATATGTCTTTTCTGAAATTCCTGAAACCGAAATGATAAATCTCTGCTTGAGACATCATCGTCATTCTCATAGCGAGCAGATTCAAACATACCAAAGGATTATAGTTTTTGTAAGGAATAAACAGTAAGAGAGAAGACTACTAAGAAATCTAAAATTGAAAGGGGTTGATTTTTTTTGAGAAGCGGGTGCATTGCATTGTTGTTCTTTTTTTCTTCTTTGTTTGTTTGTTGGTTTTTGTTTTGTTGTTTTTTTTTTCCTTAAAGATACCAAATATTTTCTGGTTTAGGGTGATGATGGCTTGTGAAAATCTCAGTTAATTCTCTTACTGACTGAGTAAAGAATCAAGCAGCCTTCTCTCTTTACCAGCGCTTCCTGTATGGTTATAATGACGTAACACGTACAATGCTGCAATGACGTAGCATAGCAATATTTAATGACTGAGGTACAGATCAAGATTCTGGCCTTACTGGAGGCAATGTCTAAACACTTCTGACTTCAGTATGGCCAAGTCTTCATTTGTTATTTCTCCAGGACTTTTCTGGAGGTACTCAGTCCTGTATGCCCTGATGTGTGTGCTCAGTTCTCAGTTCCTCAGATGATGGTTCAGATAGAAAAGATGCTCAGTTTATGTTTTTCCCTAAAAGCTGTCTTATTTGCACATTCTGTTTTTCACTAGGGAAATTGCTGGCAGAAGCTCCTCTTATGTAGTGTAAACACATAAATAAGCTTTGCAGCAATTAATCTTGGTCAAGTTTCAAGACTATCCCCCCATCTCCACTCTTCTGGAATCCATTATCAACTTCTTCATTATTAACACACCACTCAATTTGGCTTTATAGACTGCCTATAAACTCTGTCTATTATGCCATGTTCATGTTTATATCCCAAGTCTTTCTTCTTCTCCCAGAGGACTCTGTGGAAATACATGTTACTTTCAAAATGTGTAGCACTGGGCTATTATGATCTTGCGGTCCTTTCCAACTCTTAACTAGTCTATGATTCTATGATTATGTTGCAGGGTTGATAGTGGCTGAACAGGCAACTTCTAAGAAGTGATTCTTCAGGTTCTTTCCTTGATAACTCAGAGTGTAGGTCTCCTCTGGAGACTCAGTGGCAGATGGCAGTAAAACTGAAATTAGCTGAAATCTTGCATTCTTCCAATGATTGTCTTCCTCCTTAGAATGCAAAACAAGGGCAGATATCTCCCTTGAAGGAATCTGTTATGGGTCTTGGCCAGGCACAACAGGGAATTCATTGCAGTATGTTCTTGTGAGTTTTCAGCCTTCTCTCCTGCTGAAGTCCACTTGGATTTTTAATTATCTTTCAGTTCCTCTTTTCATTTTGCTTGCTCAGAAACACAGAATAAAGCTTACCCCCTGTTTTCTATCCAATTCATTCACAGTCTTCTGTCGCAATTATTGTACTATAATCCTCTCTCTCTGTTTTAATCCTTTTCCATAGTCAGTTTACTTCAGAATTATGATTCTTATCCTTTGATCTATTAATTTACAGTTTAACCTTATGCTCTCTTTCTGCTTTTTATTTGGGTCATTACTGAGGATTGCTTAAGTGAGGGGGAGAAGGCAGAGCAAGGCCTTTTGTATTACACATTAAGGATCTCTAAAAGGAAGGCATTAGAGGAGTCTTCCTAAGGGATGGCTACTGGGAGTAAAAATGCAGTTTGGATTTGAAATCTAAGCAGAGTAGGGAAGCTAAAAGTGGAAAAGCTTGGCAACATTACTCTGATGTTCATTCACTGAGAAAAATGGTTACATTTGCTGAATAGCTTCAAATAAGGTACAGCTGACATCTTTCTGAAAGCAAAAATCCCTTCTCAGCACACACACCACACCCTGTAAATTGTTCTGATTTTTTCCAAAGTGAATAATCTGTCATTGGTATTAATGCTTGAGCACAAAAAAACATTTTTTTTTAATTTTTTTTTCTCCCCCTGCCCTACCCCCTTCCCCCAGGAAACACTTGGGAAGGAAGTGAAACTTTAAATTGAACTAAACTTTTCCCTTCAAGTTGAACAATCTATTCTTTGCAGGAGCCTGTTCGTGTATCCACAGCAGCAAGCTTAACAGCAATATCTTTAATAGAAAAAAGGGAGCACACAAAAACTGAAAAACAGAGTAGTTGCCTGAGTGGACAAGACAGAAAGAACACTACACAGTTAAATAGATGGGCTTAGCAGAAGAACTGAGCCATTCCAGAAGTGTATACCAATTTTGCCTTGTTTTCTTTTAGGTGCAGCTGCTGGTCTCCTCCTTTGGAGGAGAAGGGGCCAGCAGTGAGGGTGGGATCAAGGAACTGATTCATGTTTGGATTGCCAGAGATGTCCATAGTGAAAGGGTTTCAGAAGCCCTGAGCTGAAATACTGCTTTAGCAGCATATTTCCTGTGTAACTACAACCCCACCCCACCTGGCCTCAACAACAACCTGTGCAGGATGTGGGGTCTTCTCATGGCAGTGGACAAGTACATGTTTGATGAACCAGAAATGTCAATGTAGGATTTTTAAAGTAAATATAAAAAAAAAAATAGAAAAATGTTGCAAAGACTTCATGAAAATGACAGTAACAGCTTCTTAGGAGTCTCTGCAATCTGTCATGTAAATAGAAAAGATAGAGGCATCTGCAAAAATCTTCTAGTACGTATGGGGACACATTTCATATTGTTTATCCTGCACCCAAAATATTGCACTGTGTTCATTTGCATATTGGTGCTTTAGCATCAAGTGAAAGTGAAAAAAAATGCAGTCAACATCCTCAATTTGAAGTGTTCTTTAAAGTTTGCCCTTAATGACTTAATAATTTGTCAACCTGATATACAGTGCTCTAAAAGTATGTGCCTAGAGCTGAGCAACACCTCTACAGAAATAAGCCAGTTTGGCAAAATATCAAACAGAGAAAAAAAAATTTCTGCTTCAAAACCAGCTCTCTGCAGGCTGTGACTTTTCCCGAGGGGTAAAATAAAAAATTGTGCATTTGCTTATCCAGATAAAAATGGTGCCATTTCAAAACATATAAAATCCCTAAAAAAACCCCAAGAAAATACAAGTGGATCGGCTCCTTTTAAGTCACATCTTTGAAAGCAGAAAATATTGTGGCTTAATCTTGAAAAGTCTTGCCTGTAGTGAATTGTAAATATTTTAAACCATCAGACAATTCCAGTGGTTGCTCTTCATCTCTTCATTTATCTGCCTTTTTTTTTTCCCAATCACTGCAACGTCTAAAAATCCTGATGCTATAATGAATGCTGATATTACAATAGATGTGTAAATCCATATCTGAAAATTTATTGTCAGATGGGAAGGCTTACTGGCCCTTACCCTCCCTGGTGTGATATTCTGCTGTAATGATGCCAGTGGTCAACACACAGTAAGAGTGACCTCTCTTTATCTGTACACAAACTGCACATATTTCTTCATATTTTTGTGGCAGTTGCTATAAACATTAAAGCAAGTCTCCAGATCTTAACTACTTGAAAAGTGACAGCAAAGACAGAGAACTCTGCTAAGCCTTGAAACTGGCTGTGACTCCTGGTTCTGGGCCAAGTGGTCTTCAGATTGTGAGGAGGCATTTTGCTGAGCAGCCTTTGTTTTTTCTCCCCTGGAAAAAAAGGTTGGTGGTTGGCTGGTTCTCCATACATTGTTTTATGGCAGTTGGAGAACCATTAGCGGTGCATATACCCCTGCTTTATGGTATATAGACACTCAAGGAGATGGGAAAAGATGCCTTGTAGTCTAGCCTGTTATTAATGTGTCTGCTTCTTTAAAAGGTCAACCTATTTTAACAATCAATTCTGTGCGAGAAACGTTTTTCGAAATGAGTGCTGTGATATTCTTCTGATTTTGATTCTCTTAACCCCCCTGTAAGGTAATAGAAGTATAAATATTAAACATCCCATTTCCTTTACAGCTTGGATTGATTGTGGGTGGAATTCTGACAGCCAAAGTGATTCGTTCTCAAAAAAAAAAAGAAAATCACTTTGTGAGAGAGTAATAAAGTACAACAGAACAAATAAGGATGTGTGAAATCACCGGTACCAGCCCAAAATCTAAATTGCTATGGTGTTAGAATTCAAACATCTGTTCTGCCTAAGGGAAAGATGTGGATTTGTCCCCCCAGATCATGCTTTCTGCTCCCTACTTCAATCCTTCTCTGTTCCACTTTCCACTGGGATCTTATACTTGGACCTCGGTTTTGCATTTGAGCTCCACATAAACAAAATTCCTTATGGGGCATCTCCATAGGCTCAAAAAATTTGTTGTGTGGGTTTGATTGTGAACCAGGAGCTTATACTGAAAAGAGCACATTCTACAGCTATTGTAAACCTGAGTGCTGAGTTTATTCGTTCTTTGCTAAAAGATGAATTTAGTAGGGAAAAAAAAAAGGAATGGTGCATTTTTCAACAAGTACAAATACTTTCCGATCTTTTTTGTGCTTGTTTGTTGCAAAAAAAAAATGGCTTTGATGGCTTAGCGTCTTTGAGTGGAGTGTAATTTAACAGTATTTGTCCTGTCGGCTGTGAGAATCTCAGAATCAGGTTGCATGCCAGGGCAGCAGTGAAACTGTTCTAATGAATATACCCATTCAGCTGTGGGCTGTATTGTATAACCAAATGGTAATTGTCTGACTTTCAGAAATTGTCTGACAGACTGAGTTACTTGAAAATGTACTCTTTCCTCCTATATTTCTGAATTCCTCGGCATGAACACCTTTATTTTTTGCAATTTGTTTTTTACAAAGGCTGAGGAAAAGGCTGAGGTGCTTAATGCTTTCTTTGCCTCAGCCTTTAATAGTAACACTAGTTGCCCTCTGGGTACCCAGCCCCTGAGCTGAAGAAATGGACAGGGAGCAGAATGAAGCTCCTACAATCCAAGCAGAAATGGTTAGCGACCTGCTGCATCACTTTAGACCCACACAAGTCTATGGGGCCAGATGGGATCCACCCAAGGGTATTGAGGGAGCTGGTGGAACACCAGGAAACCAAATGCCTTTTTCTACTAAGACAGATACAGTATGGCTAGAAACAGTATAATAGTACCAACACTCTAAGGCTGATGGACTTTGACACTTGACACAGTCCAGTTATCAGTATGGTTGGTAGGTAGTTTGTCCTTCTTGAAGACAGTTTCCCTGGCTAGCCTGCCAAGGAGGAAATTGCATGTTGATAATGCGGTTTGGAGGCTATGACCGTTTGTTTAGAAATTGGATTAAAGTCATCAGCTTTTTCATGTTATTGCCCAACAGAAAGCTGTTAGGGTTATACCTTTAAATCACGTGCTAGTAAGTGTCAAGACGGAGATGAGAGAATTTCATATTTCAGCACATCTCTACCATTTTTTACCCTTCCTCACATCTTCACAGTATTTTTAAGTATTTAAAGCTAATTAAAATGAGAATTGATCTGAGAAAGAGAGTTTCAGTCATATTCTTTTTTATGATTTCTCAGTGAATCTCTGCAAAGTCTGTCTTCCCTAGAAATACAATGGAGGGGAAGCTGGATTGCTCTGGAATTGGTAATATGATGTAGTCTCTTTTATTTCTGCATTGTCAGTACAATGCCAGTCTAAGTCTGTGTGACTAAAAGTTGTTACTATCTGATGGCTCTTCAGTGGGCTATTGGAAATGAGTTTCATGGTTCCAGTTTCCAGCAGCGAGACATCCACATCAGAAAAGCCATCATTGTGCTTGGCAGTACTAATTGGCACCCTTGTCACCAGCCAAGGACTATAATGGGCTGATGGCAGTCCCTTCAGATCAGAGCTTAGGGACGCTGCTGTTGAAGCTTTTATTTCTGCTCCATGAGCAGTACATTTTTTTTGTGGACAGAGACATTTCAAGAGCTGTCAGTCTGGTACTTTTTTCCACGAGTTACTATATTCTAATACAAAACAATTTGACGAAAAATAAAATTAGCAGAGATTTACAGTGGTTTTGTGTTTTAAGTACTACATTTTTAACAATGATGTTTAGAACATATTAGAACTTGCTATATTTATACACTTAAATGTTGTTGGTAATTTTGGGGAACATTATTAAAATCATGCAGTATCTTAGGTACCTGTGTGGCTTCCACAGTGTCACAGAACTCTGTCTTCTTAATGTATTCTCGCTGCATCTTTTTAAGTCTTGAACACCTAGTCTTGTCATTTTAGAAAAGTGAAATAAGGGATGTGGACAGATATCCTCCTCCATATCCAAATTCAGTGGCCTCTAGAAAGCTGTCTTCAGCTGCCCTCCTCCCAGAAGTTACTGACACCAGTACTGCTCTTGGCAGTGCAGTTTGTACGACGTCCCCGGTGTCATTTTACCAAAAATCAGACTTTTTTAGACCACCCAATTATTCTACTAGAAGTAGCCTTACAAATTTTGCTTGAATACAGTTGTATTTCATACAGTTGTATTTCATACAAGCTTTCACCAGCATTTACGTGAACTCATTAAATTCTTGAAGTGTATAGCAATGAGATCCTAATCTCTTCTTCTGGCTAAGGTGGAACCAAAAAAGAAAGTTTTTCCAGACTGGGGGCACAAGAAACCTGACTTTGATTTCTAGGGCAAAACCAAAGAAACCTTGGCAAGTGCACATTTAGGCAAGTGTATGTTTAGATATTTACTACTGGAGATAAAAAGGATTAATGCTATTAACAGAACTCATTGCAGAGTCAAAGTAAGACCCAATTCAGTAGGATACATAGTCTTTAAGCATATGAATATTTCTTTAAGGTCAATAAGATCATTTGCATATTTAATCTCAGGCATTTGCTTATACACCTTGGTGAACTGAGTTTTACAGTAATAGCATCGATAAAAAAGCTATTAAAAGGGTTAAAAGGAAAAGAACAGTGCTTGGGGTAGAGACAGAGAGCAGGAGAGAAAACAAAAAAGCGAAAGAGAAAGATGGAAAGAAGAAAGAAAAATCAGGAAGAAAAGCCTTACATTTTTATTCTTTTGCTAAAGCCAAATATTTAAGATTCTGTAATGTTTCAAAAATTACTTTTTACTTTGAATTTTTATCCCTGTTATCAGAGCAGGAAGTGCCAAATACTGTAAGAAATGTTTTAATGTTAATTTTAGTTGTGGACACAACCAGAGGTATGAAAAATCTCACTACCAGCAATCTTCCACATTACATTTCTTCCAGTTTGAAGTTTCAAGCAGTTAGGATTAACACTTGATTTTAGATCATAATCAAAATTGAACCTGAACCTTTTCAGGTGCTGTCATCACTAATTAGGAGAGCTGAGTCTGTGTTTACATAACAGTAAATAGCTATTGAGAGCTACTTTTGTAAGGATGTAAGTTCCAATGAACTTCCATTATGTCACTCATCAGCAAAGTGTGATAAATTAAATGGCGGAAGTCAATACCACAAGCTCTAATCAGGGTGAAAATTTTGTGCTTATAATAAAAGCCTTTTATACTCTTGACTTCTAGGTCCTTTTTACAGTGTTTATAACTGTGATATCGGAACAATACTCATGATCTCTGGAAATCTTCTTTTCCAGTCACTGGCATTCATTAAGAATGAATCTGATAGTTTGTGTTCTAATAATTATGATGCAGTAAAGAGTAATTATAGAATTTTATTATTAAGCAGTCTATGTTCCTAATGAGAATAGTAGCTGAGAAAAACATTTATGAATTGCCTGTACAAGAAAAATTGCTTTCAAGAAAAAAAAAGAAAAACGAATGGCAAGTAACTTCTTGGAAGTGAAGGAGCTGTCTGATATCCGTGGTTTTACAAATTACCAGCTGTGAATTTTCATACTTCCTCTGATGTGTGTGCCATTAATCACTATATGAACTGGCATAATAAACTTGACACAGGCTTGAAATGTTAGATATATGTTTGAATGCATTATCTGTAAAGAAAACAAAATCTGTTACAAAGTACCTTAACAAATGGACAAGTCCCCTCTCATACTTACAAGGCTAAAGGAAAACATTAAAAAAACCTATTTCCAAAAGAGGATAATCAAGATTGAAATCTCTTTTAGTAAGTAGAGATATTTGAATTAGAAAATAATAGACATAGGTGTTTCTTTTCTAATAAGTATTATACAACACATATCATTTGCCAAAATAACTATTCCAAGACCTAGATCTGTTTTTCCTGTAAATTCATTGGTTGAAAGATGTTCAATCATATTTTGCCATTTTGAGTCAGGGTCATTACTGTTGCTGATCAGTTTTATTGAGGTTAAGGAAGGCATGGTATCCCACACTACCTGAAGACCTAGAACCTTTAGTAAGCCCTTTAATAATTCATGGATTGCTGTGGTATTGGTGTTTTGCTGTCATCTGTTGTTCCTTATCAATATCTAGCCTCCAACAAATATATTTTTCTTCCACTGGAATGGTCACTGGGAATAAGTTCAATAGCATATTTTTGCAATAGCTAGACCTATGATGCGCTAAACCCTTGCCTATGATGTAGTAAAAGAGATTTATTTACCTCTGAGTCTTTCTACTGACCATAACTAAGTGAAAAACTGTCTTCAGAACAATTAAGCACCAGATTCATGGTACGGTCATGAAGTCCCATTGAAGCCTCACAGAAACCTTTAAGCATCATTCTGTCTGAAGAAAGTTTGGTTTGTACATAATGCACTTATTTATTTATACATATATCAGTGTATGAGTTATCTTCAACTGAGCAGCTGCATGCATGGGAAAATTGATAGAAACATACCAGAAATTTTGTTCTGATATACCAAATCCAAAAAAAAGGAAGTGAAAGAAAACGTCTGCTTGTGTACAATGTGCTCCTCTCTTGCTTTTCAGTTTATGCACAATGAGGAAATGCTGATTCAGTTTGAGGTCATTCTAAAGATACTATACTGGAAAAAATGGGCTGTTTCTGGGTGTTATTTTTGGACTGCAGAGTAAAATAAAAGCTTAGATAGTATTTAGAAAGCCACATTTCCAAGCTATGCTGTGTGTTGTGATAGTAGCTTCCACCAAAATCAGTCTTTTTCTACTAACAGGTGGTTGGGTGGTACTGGAATATTGTCCATCGTCATTTTGTGATCCATCTGCATGCCAGCACAGCTTGCTACCGTGGAATGTAAATGGGATATCACACAGAAGTCATTATCAATCCAAATTTTGCTCCTATGTAATATATAAGCCTTTGCCATTAAAATACCATCTGAAATTAGAATCATGGAATCATAGAATCATAGAATAGTTCAGGTTGGAAAGGACCTTAAGATCATCTAGTTCTAACCCCCCTGCCATGGCCAGGGACATATAGCACTAAACCATGTCACCCAAGACTCCATCCAACGTGGCCTTGAACACCGTCAGGGATGAAGCATCCACAACTTCTTTGGGAGACCCATTCCAGTGCCTTACCATCCTCACAGTAAAGAACTTCTTTTTATATATAACCTGAATTTCTATTTATATATAACCTAAACTTCCCCTATGTAAGTCTGAACCCATTACCCTTGTCCTGTCACTAATTAATGTTGCTTACACGTTACTGTTACCACATTGCTTGTGATTCTATGTAATAGACAAAGGACCACAAAGAGTCAATTGTAGAAGGGAGAGCCCAATAACACCCAACTCTCGCTACTCCCAAGCCCATCTCAGGAGTCATCAGCCAAAGGCTTATCTCCAAAAGAGCAAAGGAGCAGTCAGGGAACCAGTGTTGGCAACTGAAGTCACAACAGATCAGAGGACCCATGTGTCTGTGCTGCCAGTGACAAGAGAGACTGGAATGAGTGGATTACAGTGCCAGCATCTGGAGGGAGAGGAGTATTCATCACAGTGTATGGGCACTAGCAAACATCAAACATCAGCAGACAGTGAGTAGGTGAAGTGATCTGGGAGTCAGGGAGGTGTGTGTTTCTCTAAGGGTGAGACCACAGCAGCAGTAGGTTGTTGAAGGGATGAGGGGAGTCCTAGCCAGCTGACAGAGACCCTGGGGTCTGGGGATAGCCTGAGAGAAGTGTGTGTGTGTGTGTGTGCATGCACATGTGCACCATGTCTTTATACAAGAAGCAACTGGGGAGAGCTAGGTTCCATGACCAACAGGATGAGCTGTGTGTCTAATCGCAGTTACTGGATGGACACACAATGTGCATGAGCTGGCGAGCACAAGGGTGTCTGTAGCAGCAGCTGGAGTGGGCCTGTGATTTCAGGGTTTATGTATCCATTTGCTGCAACTGGGGAGACTGGGACCCAAGCACAGGTTTTGGGAGATTGAATGTCTGAGCGTGGCTGCTGAAGGGATTCATGTTGCTTTCCCGTTTAGATACATTCCTACTATGAACCTTCATCTTGCTCAACCAGAAAATGGAACAGGATGAGAATGTGGTGCTGAGTGTTTCCCTGTGTGTCGATTTGGGTGAGCAGCTGTGTATATATATGTATATGTGTTGAATAAGTGTGTTTGTGTGCATGTGCCTAGAATGTTTGTGTACATGCTGAGCCTTGACACTGGCTTAACCTGAGAATCAAGCTTGAGCTGTGGCAGTCCTGCCTCTCTGGGGCTTCTGGATTCAGCCGCTCCTAGCATTAAGGACTTTCAAATGGCATCAATCAATATACTAATATTGATATTTCTTGGTAAAGCAAAGTGAGAGGAAAATTAAAAAGAAAGAAATTATGGACGCCAGAGAAGAGAATGGCTTTCCTGTGAGGGCAACTTAAACAGAAGCTGAGGTAAAAAAAATGGAACTTGGAAATCTGACTTTAGATTTTGGTAGTTATTAGTGTTTGTTATTCCCTTATGTTATTCTGACAGCAGATGAAATGTTTTTTTTGTAAACTAGGGGTCTGGCTGTAATTTTGGGTTATTTTCTCAAACTGAGGGCACTATTGTAAGATGGGTGAAATGCAACATACATGAATAGATGGACTTACAGGAAAAAATGAAGGTAGACCTAGGGACTTCATGGTCTTTAAGGCATCTGTTTTCTGAATCCTGTGTGCTTGCTTATACTTTATGTCTTATGGAAGAAGTATTTTGCTGTAGGATGCTCTGCAAATTGTTGTGTATCTCTTCTCACATGAAATCCCTGAAAACCACAAAACTTGTGTTTTTGATAGAATTCTGGGGAGTGTGATAGGACTGGAGAAGCTGTATTGATGGCACTCATTTCAGAGCCAAAGCATTGACCTACTGCGGTGACAGCTGCTACATATTTTCTTAGTCAGTGGTTAATGCAAGACAATTCAAGGCAGCTTATCTCTCAAGAAGAGTATTTGCCTTGAGTGCTTCATTTTAAAAGTACAAGAATAGTTATTGTGAGAAGTGGGTGCTCCTGTGTAAGGCTGTGGTTTTGTCCAAAGCCTCAACAAATTTCTGGTGAATATTCAATAAATTTCTGAATATTCACCAGAAAGATTTGACAAGATCACTGTTATCTTTATGTGCTTAATGACACCCTTCAAGGGTGTGTCTTGAAATGAACCTACATGTTGAAAGTCATGACATAAATGACTTCCATGATACGGAAACTGGTATCTGTATTAATGCAGATACTGGCATCTCATACAGTGTCTTATACAACATTAGGCAAAGGTATATATATTTATTTTTATATACATGTATATATTAAAGGGAAACAAGGAAATTACATGATTAGTAGAAGATTTTGAAAACAATGGCATGAAAACTTTTAGTAGACTTGACTCTTTAGAATGGTGAAAGAGCAGCCAAAATAATTCTCTTTTTTTAGATACTGCTCTGCTTGTGAGAGTCAAATTCTCCACAGTTTCAGCACAAATAGTGCAAAAGAATAAGTGGTCATGATGCTATTCTGTTCTACATTGCCCCAGATGAGCTAAAGATGAGAAGGTACTAAACAGATCTTTTGAGTGTTGAAATCTGAAAACTGTAAAAGGAGAAATTCAGAGCAGTGTCTTTTTCCTTATTTCTGGAGCTCATAAAATTGCTTTGAAGAAGAAATATGTACTTTTATAATAGACTAGGTGGTGATAAGCAGAAATTTTTGAAAATAGCCTACTGGGAAGAAACCCTTAGATAACTCTCCAAAAGTTTTTTGTGGACCATCTTCCCTTTCTCACGCAAACAGAATATTGTGTCAAGGATGAAACATATTTTCACAGTAAAACTTAACCACTGCTAGAGAATGTAATTCCTATATCTCCATTTACCAAGGAGTGTTTTCCTAGAGAATCATAGAATTGTAGAAGAGTTAGGGTTGGAAAGAATCTTAAGATCATCTAGTTCCAACCCCCCTGCCATGGGCAGGGACAACTCACACTAAACCAGGTCACCCAAGGCTCTGTCCAACCTGGCCTTGAACACCACCAGGGATGGAGCATTCACAGCTTCCTTAGGCAACCCATTCCAGTGCCTCACCACTCTCACCGTAAAGAACTCCCTCTTTATATCCAATCTAAACTTTCCCTGTTTAAGTTTGAACTCATTACCCTTTTTCCTGTCACTACAGTCCCTAATGAAGAGTTCCTCCCCCGTAACTTTATAGGGCCCCTTCAGATACTGTAAGGCTGCTATGAGGTCTCCACACAGCCTTCTTTTCTCCAGCCTGAACAGCCCCAACTTTCTCAGCCTATCTTCATATGGGAGGTGCTCCTCACAGGTTTTCCTTTCCAACATGTGAGAACAGTTCTGCCCCATGGGTTGTTTCTCCTTTTAAGCAGATAGCACTGCGTGTGTGCTATTACTGCTCCATCTGCAGTGCTCCTGCCACGTACAACTGCATTGACTAAGGACAGGGTCAGGAGGCCTACCAGGAAGAAAGCCAACAACAGAATTAAGACACAATGTGTTTGTTTTTCTTCTCAGTGCTCTGATTTTTATCTTTTTTTTCCTTGGTGAGTTGTTTCTTTTCCTTCATGCTAGCTGCAGTTTTCCTCCTGCATTTCTGCAGTGATGCTCACCACCCTAGTCTCATGGAGTCCATTCAATCTGGAGAGCTGATTCTTTTTCTGGGAACTTGCTTGCCAAGCAAATTTTCCCAAGTTCTCAGAGCTCTGTGTGTAACTGAAGTAATTACAGGATTAAGTTCATTAATAATATGCATAGGAAAATCACTCTTGTTACGGGAGCTTTGGAAAAGGGAGAGATATTTGAATGTCACTGATGCGAATTTCTCTATACATCTATGTCTACATGTACATTATGACATATGTATGCATTTTTATATGTGTATGTCTGATGTATATATATAGACTGTTGTAGCTGCTATTACAAAGTGCTGTTTCAGATGGAGCACTTACTGGTAACAACTCCATATACTGTAAATTCTTTTAACACCCTGTGCTTACATAGTACAACAGATTGCACATTCATTAGGTGATGACACATGAAATAAGACACTGATAACAAGACTTAGTTCTGCTTGCATTTACAGTTTTCCTCCTTTTTTACCATCTTTTTTTTTTTTTTTCCTCCTGTGGATTTACTGAGCTTGTTGCTGTGAAGTCTATATAAGATACAAGATCCTGACTGTTTATTCAGTTTATTCTGAATAAACAGGATAAACTGAATAAACAGTCAGGATCTTGTATCTTATATTATTATATGACATATATGA
>WYDI02030735.1:53358-63935 GCA_009867235.2 Psittacus erithacus
TATCTATATTGTCTTATTCAGGATAAACTGCAAGGAAATTCAAGTAATCTCAAAAGCAAGGAGAAGTGGGAAGCAAAAACTAATAGTCACGCTGGGCTGTGCAGGTGGGGACATGGAGTAGGACTCCACAGTGTGTGCTAAAAATTGCATATCACTTTGGGCGTGCATGGGTGCACACACGCAGACAGCATCCATTATCATTGATGGGGCATTAGTAATTATTACAATGAATTTTAATAGCAAAGTAAAAATTAAGCCTTTTCTGCCATAATAATAGTCTTTAATGTAACAAAATCATCCCAGGTTTTCAATGGAACCAGCAAGATTGGATTTTAGTTATTCATCTGCTCTGTTGATAATATACCACTGCATAGAGCGATACTTCAAAAGGGGTTTTGTGTCACAAGTCTATTTTGGTCTGTTCTCACCATGGTGTCTCAATGGTGCCTTCTTATTAAGTCAGGTTTTTTTTCTTTTTTTAATCTCAGACTAAATGTGATTTAAATATTCCTCACAGGTGTTATCTGAATTAAAAAGGATGACTACTGCTAGTAGCATGCTTTCTTCTTAATAGCACAATGCACACAGCTTCTTCTGCTCTCCATCCTTATGCTGCATGCTGCTTAACTGTGGCTTTTAAGGTTTCATCAATTCCTACTGATTCTTTACTGATAAATAAGTAGTTCAGAAATTCAACTGCATCCTAGTCTGAAGGGTTAGGATGCTGAGAGGATACTGAATTGTTTCCTTGGTCTTTCTTTCATCTCCCACAGCAGGCAAATCCCACCCAGTAAATCTTCAATGAATGGAATTTAAATATTAAGGAATTCACAGAAGATTAAATTTCCCATGAGTGGGAGAAAGAGGTACAGCTGGATTTTCTCCCTGTTTGAACTCACGCTTGACAACTGGATAGGGTGACTACCCACCACCCCTGAAATGCAAAGCATTAAGATTCTCACTTTCCCCAGCCATGTGATCTGAAGTTGAGCCAGCAATTTCTGGGACTATTCTGCAAATACAGTGGAAGCTAAACACCTCTTCAGTGCATCTCCTGAAACAGGCTTCTGCCTTGAGCACGTGAGCTGAGGAAGGAGTGGTACTTCTCACAGTGTGGCCTGATGTCCTTATGGAAGGGAATAGAGGGAGCTGGAGGTCTGCCACAGCCTTGTTACAATGCCAACCTCATGTCCTGCTCCACTCTGCTACCTTCTTTTTCATAATAATATTCTTCTAGGAGCCTCTCTTACATCCACAAAAAAGAGATGATGCACAGGTCCATAGTTCCAAGGTGCAAATACACCCTCTTTCTGAGAGAAAGTGACAGTCCACAACAAGCATAAACACCATCAACAGAATAAGTTGCATTTATGTGGATGAAGACATAAACCTTGTGATGTTTCACTGACACAAGAAAGTACACTTTCCTTTGTTCTCCATTTCTTCCCATGGTGATATAGAATATTTCTTGCCATAACATAGTCTTCAGGGGATTATCTAGACTGCACTATGTCAGTGTGTTACATTTTGTACCAATTGGGTCATAAATTGCACTGAAACTTTCTAACTTCTGATTTTTAATGACCTTTAAAGCTAGTTATTTGACTTCTGCTTTTTTGGGTATTCCACAAGTGTCCCTTCACTTGCAGACTTAAGGTGATAAGAGCTCACTTGGACAAATCTATGTAGTAGTCCAGCATATTGTTTACTTTTAATAAATTACATTGATTTATTGCCTTTATTGATTCACTGATGTACATGGAATGACCTGATTTCATATACTTCTTTGTTGATACAGAGAACAGGGGGAAACAAAGGCCTTTTATTAGTATCAATTTTTCTATGAAGCTATAAATAGTGAAATGCCAAGATGCAATGTGTTCTGGTGATATATTGGACACAATTAGATTGAACAATGACTTGCTTATAAATCAAAGCAAAGGAGAAAGCATAAACTATTACTAACCAAGTGACCACAGAGCTTTTGAGACAAAAGGAGGAGCAGGGTTGTTTTTTCCATGATTGCTACTCAGTTTTTTGTGGCTGTGTCATGCATGTATAACAAACATCTTTAAATTATTTTACCTTAATGTTCTCTTCTTTTAACAGCTTTAGCATTGATTTATTATCATTTTAATAAGTGTGTGTATATTCAGAACCTAAATCATACACAAAAAAGACAATAGAAGCCCAAACAATAGGGGTTTTGTTCTGAAATGCCAACAAGACAAAACGATAAGTAAGGGTTGGTTTGGTTTTGGGCTTGTTTTTTTTTCTTTTTTTCCTTTCTTTTGATTCTCTGTCAAATAACAAGCAGCAGAAAAGAAATTCACATTTATAACGTACTCAGCAAATTTGATTCCCAGGGGCAATATGTTCTAATGCAGTTGTATAATCAGTTCTCTCCTCCCTCTGTTGAAAGCAAGACATTGTGCTGTAATATAGCACAAGAAACTGGCAAAAAATAAAGGACTTTCTATTTTAAAACCAGGATAGGCTAAATGACTTTCTTATTGAATCATGTGTCAATGCTACTATGTAGACTTTGTAAACCTTAATGTGGATAATGTTGACAATGTAATGCATCTGGTTGTTTTATCAGTTCCTTGTTTTATTAATTCAAGACTTTTCAACATACTTAAAAAGAACAAGTAACAAATTTGTGATAAAAGCATTAAAAATAATGGCAGTCAGAGGACCTGACTTTGTTCCTATCCTACTGAAGATTTATTGCAGAAATATTACCTAAGTCACTATCTTCAAAGTTCATAGACATTAAATTTGGATCACTTTTATGATCATCTCATCCAATCTTGTATGTAACATAGGCAAATAACTTCTTCACAGGTTTCTACTTCAAGCCTATATTGCACTTGAGCTGGAGAAAATTGGACACTTAAATATCAGGCAGAAGGGGCCAAGGATTTGAATTCTCTTTGCCAGGGTGATGAACATCTTCCATTTTCTTCTTGAAGTTAGACAGCTGTGCATGTTCAATACCTCTAAAAATAAGGTCATCTCGATCAACCTCTTCCATTTTTCAGTAAGGTTATTTATATTTCTCTACCTCTCGTTAGTGTTATGAATGCACTGATATTTGTAAAGCACTTGATGGGAGGTGTTATAGAAATTGAAAATATGGTAACACATCATTTGCATTGACTTGAAAGCTCTGTGTGTGCATATGTGATCCTTCTAGATTTGGAGACAGGGTATGTGAAAGACTTTTTGCTGTCTCCTCCCCATTCACTCATACATGTATACACAAAATATTTAGTTACTAATGCCACATACAGAGGACACTAAGATTCTGAGACACTGGGAAGAAGACAGAACAATAGTTTTATAAGAAGTCGGAAAGATAGAGTCGAATAAATGAATGACTAGGCATCTTTTTTCTTTAGGCCAGAGGCAAAGCAGAAGAAAATATTTATTTGGTCTAAAATACAGGCTTGAAGCAGTTGTGCTTCTTGTATAGGTCTTCTGAATGGGATTTGCTTCTGTGTGAAATTAAGTGCATTGCATTTCTAACACCCTGGACATATTAGAAAGTGATATGCATTGCCGTGGGATTTTTAGGCCCTGCACAATTTTAGTGTACTAAAGCAACAATTAAAATGCAGGCATTCTTTCTCAAATAAATACTTAGGTTAATCTCCCATCAGGACATTAGCGCATATATATATATATATGAATGTATATAAAAGGTACATGCATGTATCTATACATGTATATTAATATTTGTGTTTTTGTTTTTGTTTTGGAGGAAGGAGAGGGCATTGAGCTGATCATATGAAAAATATCTTTACTTAATGATGCAGTACAGGTAAATCCCCACAGAAAACATGCCTGAATTGTCAGGCATTTCTTGGAATATCTTTAGTATAGAGCAGGACACATAACAAGATTTACCCACTGCCTTAGAGACAGAGAAGGGGTTGTCACGAGGACAGTTCTTAAGAATTATTACAAAAATACATGGCTCCATCTGTCTTCTCTCTTTTTCTTGGCTACGAGAACAGCCTAGCAATTTCAATAACCCAACAAGGGACCTCATGCACCAGGAGAAGTGAGGAACAGATTTTTCAATTTGGCATCATTCTGATTTTGATTTTTTTTTTTTTAATGGCAGTTCAAATAATTATCCACAACTACAGGCAGCTGATGGATAACATGTTTAATCTATGGCTCTAGCTTCAAGCTCTGCAGTGTGTATTGAGGATAAACAGGGATGTTATGAGTAAGGGAGTTGCATGAAATAGTTCAAATACAAATCAAAACTAGAATGGTTTGTCTTTTTACTGACTTCAGAGAAAGGAAGATACTGGAGTTGTTTTACAGGCATCACCTGATCTTCTCAGTAATGCCACAGTGGCTAGAAGAATAAATAAAAAGTGGTGTTGATGCCTTGACCCTGAAACACTCGTGTAAAAGCATCCACTGCCATAGTAGATCTATCATCTGCATAAGCATATACAGATAATCAAAGCATATACATATAACCATAGGTTAGCTATATTCTGGGATAAATGCATAAAATCTCTGCTCACTAGCTGCCAAGAACATATTCCACTGTAAAGTTTAAAACTCACTATTGCATTTTTTTTCTGGTGGAGAAAAATAGTCAGTTTCAGTAACATTGAATTCAGTAGCTTTTAGCATGGTTTGGTTGCCCAATGGATTGTGATTAGAAGACAGCATATTGCAGGATCAAGTATTTTTTTGATATTCAGATAATTTTGCAGGATTTTATGACCTGTTTGATGGGGTAGATGGTGTTGGAATCATCCCCAGCTTTCAAACCACAGGCAAATTATTTGAGACTTTGTTATAAGACTAATGCAAGAAGTCTTTTTCATCCTTTCTCTCTCCACTGATCAAACTAGTCAGTCTGGGTTTTTTTCTGCTTCATAGATGGTGGCTTGTGGTCACAGGCTTAAAGAACAGATTTCCCCAATAGCTACAGTTTTCCAGTGGTGAATTTCCTGGTAGTTTTACAATTATATTCCAGACACTGTGCCTAGCGCAAACAGTTCCCTGAACACAGGCAGAAGATGCAGTTGCACACATTTTGGTTAAACTCTGATCTCCAGATGGATTTCCTTTATATTGCATTGTTGCTGTTATTAGGATTTCTCCTACAGTAATACCTAGAAAATGTAGACTTGGGCTAGTGAAAGACCTAGCAGACACTGTACTTTGAGTTGTACAAACAAAGAATAAAATTAAGCCTTTGTCTCAAAGCTTACATGCCATATATGAGATGAGAAATATAAAAGATGAGTGAATAGGAAAAAAAAAAATGGTTAGCATCATAGACAGGGGGTTGGCATATTAGAAACTTAATTGTTGCAATTGTTTTCATAGGGATGAGAGCAAAGGAGGGTAATAAGAACAGATTTAAAGGAAGGTAATGAAACAGCTCCGTTCATAGGAAATTCCTCCTAAGCATGAAAAGAGTAACAGGCATGCTTAAAATCCAGCCACAATAGTTGACAGAGACCAGCTTGATGAACTGATTAAAAAAGACATTTTGTCACTGTAAGATGATGGCCAGGAGACAAGCAGGCTTTGAAAATGCAAACAATTAGGTGTTGCTGGATGCAATAGTGAAGGAGAAAAACACAACAGGATGCAGGAGAAGGGAGTGGGTGGCACAGGGAAAAATTTGAGGGGCTGTGAAAATGATCTTTGCATCAAACTTAACAACTGTTTTCTGTGGGATAAAGCTGTTATGGGGACTTGAATTCTGCAAAGGATTTTAGAAGGAGAGCATATTAGCTCCCTTGGCTGGAGAAGAAGCCTTTGACTTGGCTGTGTTACCTAGAAAACATGTGGAAGACTCAGAAAGATGCATCATTATTCTCAAGGCCACACTACAGAGCAAGCACAGTTGTGTGAGAGTGCTGGCCATGCCTGTTGGTACTGAGGAAAACTAGCTCAAATCCCACCTTACAACACAATCAGGTTTACACATGCAGAAAAGTGAGAGACTTCCGTGGGGATGCTGGATGCTTGCTGCAGAGCTCTGGCAGACTGACTGCCCTTACCTTTTAAAGGCTTTTCATCTATGCTCCCACCCCTGCACCACTACTTTTAATTATTCATTTAAGATCTTCCTCTACCCACTTCAGTCAGGAAAGTTACAAGGGGAGATTTTCTTTCTTTCTCTTCATTGTCTTGATGGTTTCTTAATTTTTTTTTTTCCCCTTGAATATACCAATCTCTGAGATACTTCACAATTATCACCTGTTTTAGGCCCAAGTGATCTTTTTTTTTTGCCCTTCCTTTTTGGCGACTAGCTTTATTTGTTTGAATTCTATCAAGATTGTTTTTTAATTATGTTTTTGTTGAATTTTAATCATGGGTTTATTGCACCTTGCTGCACCTTGAGCATAGTATAAACATTATCATAGCTTTTCAATGTTTAAATGATTCCATGTCTGCTATGATAAAATATGTCATTACAGAATGTCAGGAACAGCCACATTTATTTTTTTTCACATGGTCTTTGGTTGTTTTTCTGTAGTAAATATCCTTAACAACCCTCAGCTTTTTTGTGAAGAACTAGAATGTCATCCTTTTCTGTTGCTTTGTGAGAAGGAAGAAAAAAATGTGCAAAAAATCACAACCTCTGTCTCAGCTGCTAGGATAATATAAAATGGCACAGTGTTATTAAAATCAATGAGACTCGGGCCATGTTGGTCCACCCAGGCGATACTAGCATATCATGAAGAATATAATATTTCTAGTGTAATAATATAGCTAGAAATGTCCAATGGCCTCCCAAATTTTAGGATGATTCACTTACAAATTATAGTGCTGGATGAAGGGCATCACAAACAATAGTCCTGGAATTTCATTCAGTGTAAGTGCATATTATCTTTCCTTAGGTGAAATTCTGTCAAATTTTTGTTCTTTACTGGGTCGAGCAAGACTTCAAACCATGTATTTTAGATGTGTGAGTTTTCTATAGAAAAAATATATTGATATCCCATTCTTGGTGCCTTTTGTTCTTCATGACAATATTTTCAGAGTCGTTCTTCCAATTAAAGCAAGGAGCAACCAACAGCAGAGCTTTGATTTGGTAACTGAGAGCAACTGGATAGGATGAAATGCGTGCACATAATCTCATGAAAGCCTACACTAAATGTAGTACAACTTTATGCAAGGGTATGAAATTGCTAGAGGGTCTGTGTGGCTTCAACATCCTGTCTGTATATACTTTATTCCAGGATCAGGGCCTCACCAAATCCTGTGAATGATAAATTCCTCTGAGCAGATAAAATGAGGGCCATCACAACAGAAGCGCTTTGATCAGCAGCACAAAACCCAACTGCTTGCACAGAACCACATGAACACCTGAGACCACAGCATGGCAATGGCTACTCCCTGCTGCACAAAAGACAAATTACAAACACATTTTTTTTTTCTGGAAAATATATCTCTGATGCTGTGCAGTTGTTATAATGCTTGTGTTTGGATTTTTGTTCTTTTAAGTTTCATTATCAGAAGGAAAGTATCCCAAATTCTAAAAGATCAATTTTAAAGAAAAATCTGCTCAGTTAATTTCTTGATGATGACTGGTTTTTTTTAAATTCTTGCATAGATTGAAGCATCAATCAGTTTGGAAGTCCTGGAAACATCCTTTACTGTAAGGCTGCACAGCATCAATAGTGCAGTTAATGCCCGAGAAAGGACTCTGTATCCGTCAAGGTGAAGAGTCTTCAGGGCAACCCCACCTGTACATAATCTGGTAGAGGCTATATGAGAACCAAGAAGCAAAACAAGTGTTGCAAGGTTATTGTTCATAATGGTAGCAGCAGGGAAAGGTGCTTATTAACCAGAATCCAGCGATAGCAGAAATGTGGAATTTCTGTACTTTTGGAAGATGCCTGTTTGGTTTGTTTGGTTTTGTGTTTGTTTGTTTGGTGAGTTTTGTTTTATTTTGTTTTGATTTGTTTTGTTTTGTTTTGTTTTGTTTTGTTTTAAGACACTGAAGACAACAATCATGAAGTCCTTAAAGTGAAAGTTTTTTGGGAAAAAAGAATAAATTTCAGTCGAGCCATTCTTTTCCTATCAAGATAACTATGTTCTGCTCCTATTTTTGCAGAAATCTCTATATCACTTCACAATAAAATGCATACTGAAACCAGATACATTTCTATTTAAAACCTGAAAGTTAAAATAATAAGTTTCACCCCTGATAAAATGCACTCCACAAAATATTATTGAAAAAAATAAACATTTTTTGGAACTTAAAACCAAATAAAAAAGGCTTATTCCAGAGAATGGACATTTTCTTAATAAAAGAGTTGTAACACTGAGAAAGCTTTAATCTATTTTTAGTTGTGGAAATCTGATGGTCTTCTGGATTGAAATGCAGAATTGTGAAAACCTCAGTACATTTCTTACCTTTCCACCTGTTTACAGAGAATTTACTATCAGTTGGGTCTATATACATACTGCACTGTCTCTGATGAGGTTTGTTTTAATGAAAAAGAAGAGATAATAACTCATGGGTGGATACAGTTCTTCAGTAATATTGCTTGGAATGATAAATGTCATCATTTACTTAAGTCCCTGTGTGCCATTCTTCCTCTCTCACTGCTAAGAATCTTTTGGTCTGAAGAATATCCACAATAATTTAACAACACAGTTTCAGATAGCATAAAAAGTTAAATTCCTTTTGAAATTAAAATTAAGAGCATTTACCAAGCAATCATGACTCAATTCCAGTTAATAGTTATGTAAGATAATCAAACATCACACTTCAAAACTCCAGCACTGGAAAGCAGAGGAGGATATTTTTGCTTTTGCATTTTACATAATTATATGTTGTTGTTACAGATGGATTTTTAAAACCTCTTCTCCACTTAAAATATCAAATACTAGTTGCAGGGTAGCACAGGGGTGGCCAATCCTGTGTGCTTTCATATGGCTGCAAACCATAGGACACATGGCAAATCAATGGGAGAGATGATTGAAGAGCAATTCACAGATGGGAGATGACAATGGCTCATCATGGATCTTATTTTGGGAATTGGTGGGGCTATGCATATCGCTTTTCAAGGTCACCCAGTGATATCAGCTTCATTAGCCCCTTATGGCTTGGTACTTGCTATTAGCAGGAGAGTCTCATTATACCCACAGTCCCTATTGCCAGCATGGCCCATTGCTCCTCTTCCTACAAAGTGATTTAGCCCTGGCATGGAAATCTTACTTGAAATGCTCAAGAGGTGCATATGGCTCAAGAGCCACATGTTGCTCACTTCTGGCCTAAGCTCATGAAACAAAACATTGGTTTGATTGTCTCAATATTCTCTCCTTAACATGTATCCGCAGATTGCTTTTTTGCACATCTATGGTGTGATTATTCCTCTCAGCAAAATCAACAGTTGTTCAGAGCAAATCCCATATGAGAAGGCTTGATGTCCTTTTTAGGTGCTACAGATCATGGACTATTTTGGATAAGATGGGTTCTAACAGCTATTGGCATAAGTGACACCAGTACCTAGTGGCATTAGCAGGGAGGTAATGAGCACATCCAAAAACTTTCATTGGTTTGTTTCGTATGGTTTTTTGTTTGTTTAAATAAGAGTTTAAAATAGAAAGGTTTTCTAACCTAATTCATCACGGATACTTTGGAAATCCTGTCACTGGTAATAGTCTTAGGTACTTGCATAGGAAAGCTTTATCATCTTGAAGACACGTGGTCACATAAAAATTGTTATCAGTTCATTGACCTGATAAGGTCAATAAGCAGATAACGCATATGCGAATGCATGCACTAAAATTATAGTAACCGAAATAACATTTTCCTAAAAAAATTATTTACAAAATCACTTATTCTGAATGTAGTTTGTCTGGGATAAATCATGCTGTTGTAGAGATTCAAGGATGCTTGACTGTTTCTGCTCCACTATTGGATGCTAAACCAAACTTATGTATTCCATGACTGAATTACTCTAGCATCTTTGTTTTCCACAGGGACAGATTCAAATGCTGCTTGCCTAAGAAGTTGTCATCTGAATGGCAAAGCACGGAAGCTCAAGCTGTGGTAAGTAGTCATTCACCCCTTCTCTGTATGACAGTCACCAGCAGAGTGGAACAGTGATAATCTTTTTGGTGCATGCTGGAAGTATTGCATTAGGAAGACTGATACTGAGGACGTACTCAAGAGTTTCTAATTTTTTAATGTACATAACACGAAACATACTTCTCTCTTGGCTAGGAAGCAGAAGGCACAATGTTACCAGCATGGGCCAGACTGAAGTATTACTCATAAATTCCTCCGACATCTTTGCTTCCAACTATTATATTGCTATTGGTAAAACATTGCTGCTGTCCTAGGTTCAGCAGTAACAGTAATTTTTCTCCTTCTTAGTAGCTGGTGCAGCACTGTGTTTTTGACTTTCGGTCTGGGAACAGTGCTGATAACACTGATGTTTTGAGCTACTGCTTAGAATGTTTAGACTGAGTCCCATGGTCTGCCAGGGAGGAGGAGAAGCTAGAAGGAAGCAGAGACAGGACATCTGACCCAAACTGACCAAAGAGGTATTCCATACCACAGCATG